>JAJOOO010003425.1:0-61469 GCA_029582685.1 Solanum piurae
CATGCTAAATAATTAAAATAAATCTGCTGCATATTCTCCGCCCATTTGTTAAGTAATTTCTCAACATACTTATTTTCTGCTAGTCAAATAAAATCAATCAACTATTTTCAGCATGTTAAATTATGTTTTAATCATATGATTTGCCCGTGATCAGTTCCTGCTTAATAATTAATTTCTGCATTAAATCAACTGTTCTACCATTTAAACTCAGCTTAAATTAATTTTCTGCATCTGCCACTTGCTGCCCCGATTAAATCTTGCTCGGATTAATTAATTTTTACACTGCTTTGCCATTTAAAATCAGCTACTAATTTTTCTTTGCATTAATAATAAATCTGCCACTGTTTCTAAATAAATTTCTGCATTATGTCATAACCCTCCGTCCTTGTTAAATTATTATTATGAAGCTTGTTTATGTGTTTGTATGCACACACTTAGCATGAGACCTTTCATTTTATGTGTATTTGTTAGCATGTTAATTAAAATCTAGAGGCCAATATGAGACTTATGTGCTAAATGCTCGTCCAAATTGTTTGACTTGGTGTCTAGGTGGGCCTATTATATTCTATTTCAGTCTAAACTCTTCCACAGTAATAGTCCAAAGCCTCTTGGACCTTAAGCGGGGACGATAGGCACCTTTTAGAGACGAAAGCATGCGGTGGTAGGGTAGGGGTAGTTTAGGCCCTATGGAGATGATGACACCGACTCAGGCTTAAAAGACAAACATTGGTTTTGTCTGTCCCTACATGGAAGCCTATTGAACAAAAATAAATAAAGAAAGTCGAGTGCTGATCCTAAAAGTCCTACAGAGTCTCCCTTTCCTTTTGTCCCTTTATTTGTTTATAATTATCGTTGTTTGGGGTAGCTTTAAATAAAAACGAAGTGATTTGCCTATATATTTGTCTACTTTCTATCTTCTCGCTATTTCTTTTAAATTTTGTCTGTGTTAATTATTTAATATCACTTAGTCTTGCATGCTTAATTAACTAATTAAAATAATTAAAGTGCTCTTAATTGTTTGATATCACTTAGATTACATGTTTAATTAATAAATGAAGTAATCTTAATTGTATTATGTTATCGCCTAGTTTTTGCGTGCTTAATTAATTAAAATAGCTAAATTAACTTTAAGTGCTAAATATATGATATCACTTAGCTAGCATGTTAACTAACTAAATAAATAATGAAGTGACCATAGTTGCTACTTGTAACCCCCACATAAATTGCATGAGATACGGCCGGGACCCACATTTGTGGATCTCGAGGGATGCCTAACACCTTCCCCTCGAGGTAATTTGAACCCTTACCCTGATCTCTGGTTCGTTGACCTTAGTTAGACTTAGCTAGGTTAGATAGGTGCCCTAACGCGCCTTAATTCGTTAGGTGGCGACTCTTCAAACCCAAAAGCTCCCAGAAGAGAGTCGTTAGGTCGAAACCCGTTTTGCGAAAAATGGGGCGCGACACACATGTAACTGTATTTTTGTTACAGATAGATTTGTATTCAAATCTCTTTCTCGCTTTATACAAACACAAATTATACATGCATTTTGTATAAAGCGAGAAAGAGAAAAAGGCAAAAGAGAATTGGACAGGGAAATATTTGTATTGTATAATTATAAGTGTATAGGACGAGGAGATATGTATTTGTATTTGTATATAAAGTTTTCTCTCGCTTTATTGAAACACAAACACAATTTATACATTTGTATTTGTACAAAGTGAGAGAGGCGAGGGAGAGTGGCGAGCGAGATTTCTAGGGAGAGAGACGAATGATAAAGTGTTTTCTACGAATTAGAATTAAATGAAACTATGGTTATAACATTTATTATGAATTAATAATTTGTTATTTCATACAATTTTCCCTTCGCGAAGAACCTTACATTCACGATTGATATCAATTTGTATACTAATTTCATAAGTACAAATATGTAAAAATAATATAAAAGTGAATATACATCAACTTCTATACAAATTTTAGACCCCAAAAATAAAACCACATTTAAACTAGTTTAATTTATACACTAGTTAAAATATGTTTATATATAAGTTGGTATAAATAAAATTAAGGAAATCAATTTGTATACTCATGTCACGCATATAAGAACAAACTTAAGAACATTGTTTTCTTTATGCTCTAGATAGTTAAAGTGTTCAAAAATAAATAAATATATTGTATTATATACGAAAAAAAAAGATTAAAATACCTTTAAATTATTGAAATGGAGTATATATACCCTTCGCTAGATTTTAATATAAAAAAATACCATTATCATTAAATAAATGAACCACATATATCCCTCACCTTAATAGACTTCCACCTAAAATAAAACCTTTTTAAAAATTATCTTCTTGCTATATGAAATTTCAACTCATTGTCTTTTCATCATTAACAAAGGTCATTACCCATTTACTAGAAACTGAAAATATTTTTATGTGACAGAGAATGAGGGAGAGAGATGAAGCAACATCCGAATTATATACTTGAGGATGAATCTTGTGTATCTATTCAATATAAGATTTTGGAGTTGAGTTTTTGTTTTGTATCATCAGTGGCTATGTTGCTCGGATTCTTTAATAATGTCACTAAATGTGTATTTCAAATTCTTTCAATGTACGTAGTGTATTTTTTAAGGATCTAATACGAGTGCGGCTCAATTTGGCGGAGCCACTGAAGAGAAGATAGAAAATCCTACCAAGTTGACTCTATTAATCTATAGCAACATTCTACCTTTACAACAATAACATTCATTGCAGATACAATTTTTATAGGTTAATATATAAACGTGTCATTTAACTCGGCATCATTTCACATTTATGCCCTTCAAGTTTGAGTGTGTGCAATTAGACACTTAAACTTGTATAAAGTTGGACAAGTAGACACATGGGTCCTATGCGACACAATACATGTATGACACAAATTATCATGTAGGATGTCACGTAGGATGCCTATATGTTTATTCGTTCAACTTTATACAAGTTTAAGGGTCTACTTATACACATTCAAAATTGAAGAGCATAAATATAAAATGAGATCAAGTTAAATGACATATTTATGTATTATATCACCCTCTATAACAATCATATTAAAGAGATTGTATAATAATATTTTATAAGAAATATATTATATATAAATAAAATATTAAAATATTTATGATGAGAATCATTAATATCGTGTAAATAATAAATTTTTAATTATTAATAAATGATGCCAAACAATTATGATCATAAGTTATAACTTGAAATGAAATGATTACTGATATTTGCCATTTTATAACAATCACACTCTTTTTATTTTGTTAGTTAAATTGAATAACAAACACATTTCTTATTTTTTTATATATACATAATCATTAAATTAATATTTTATATACTTTTATTTATACTCTCTCCGTCCACTTTTATTTGTCATGTTGCGCTTTTCGAAAGTTAATTTGACTAATTTTTAAAGTTAAATTAGATTACATTATTAATTTGATATTTTAAAAAAAAAATTAGATATTCAAAAACTATACGAAAAGTACTATAAATTGTAATTTTTTGTATATCAATATGATAAAAAAATACATCGTAAAATATTGATCAAAATTCTTATAATTTGACTCTAAAGAAAAAAATCATGACAATTAAAAGTAGACGGTGGAAGCAACAACTAAACAAAATCTAAATCCAACGCAAAAAGCATGGGTGCTTAGACAGAGTAGAGCCAAATCTATGGACTACAAAAGTTGACGTTCAAACTTCAATGCACAACGTACAACATATTTGTATTGAAATTTGTAAGACGTCTCTCTTGGTTCTGCAATTTTTTCACTTTTACAAATACTCCTAAAGCAGTCCAATTGACAATTTCCTAAACTCAAAATTGAAACCCAAACAACAAATTCCTCTATTTTTCAGTTCAGATTTCTACGGAACTGAAACTTTTTGCAGAAAAAGATGGCGACAACGATGAGAATTGTTTTCGGGCTGCTTACACTTGTCACCTGTGGAATGATTATCGGTGAAATTTCTCTCAATCTTTTTATATACCCAATTTATATTTATGTATGTTTCTGTTGAATTTGTCGTTGTTTTTTTAATTTTTTTGATTTGTCTCCTCCGGCATTTGCGGTTTCGATCATAGTAATCAGCAGTGGTGTTGATTGGATTGGAGTTAATTTGGACTAACTAAAAACCCCATTTGGAAAAAAGAAGAAAAAAAAGGAAAAAAATTAAAATGGTGATACATATGGGTGTATGTTTTGGAAATGGAAGTTTAAAGAATGAACCTTTAGGGGTTGGGGTGGTGAAGGGGTACTTGGGTTTGATCTGTGATGATCATTCTTGATTAGGATGATATTTTTTGTTTTTTTGAAATTTACATTTTGAAGTGGATTTTTCTGGTTTGGTTTGGGGGGTTTGATGCTTGATCATCATTCATGATTGAGATTTCAAGGAGAAAAATGAGAAAAGGAAATGCTGGTTGTTTACTAAAGATAAGATTTTAATGTGAATTGTTTGTATGGCATGGTGGGACAGTTGATTTATGAGTGTGGTTGAAGTAATGGTATTATAGGGATGTTTTGAATGAACTGACTTCACTTAAGCTGGGAAAATGGGTAGTTGTTCTGTAAGGAAAACAAAAGATAATAACACAAGATGGCTAGGTTCTTCTTTAAAACTATGAATTTACAAATATTTTATTGGGTTTGAGGGGAAGTTTACTTTTGATTAGCTTCATTGCTTTCTGATTTTGGTTCAGATTATGGTGTAGTGGGGATAAGGCAATTAGTATCATTTCCCCTGTGAAGCTGTAATGTCTTACAGTTAGTTCAGGGGAGTTCTTTTAAGTTCTGATCATCCCCCGACACCACGGTATAAAAAAAAAGGGTGAAAGTTTCATAGTCACGGTACTTGTTGTGTTTATGAACGTCCGTTGAGTAATATAAGGTTATTATAAGGGTGAAGTAATGCAAAACTAAATCAGTGCTTTTATGAGATGAATACCATTGATTTCTGGAGCTTACAAAATGATCATAATTTCATTCTTTTTCGTTTATGGATTAAATGACACAGCACAATAAACTTTGCTATCATTAACTATTAACTTGATTAGAAAATGAGAGTCCTGGACAATAAAACATATGGCACAACAGAGAAAATTAAAAAAGAAAGCATTTAAAAAACTTGTAAAAGCATGAACCATCAGATATTGGATGAATCTTTGGAAAAGATACATGCTGGTTTCTTTCATTTCGTTTTTCAGGAGCATGGACAACTATACAATTCGTTGTTCAACTTAAAATGCTGGAAGAAGTAAAATTTATCTTTCTAGATCCGAAGGGTTTATTATAAGACCCTGATCCTTGACCATACCTTTGTGGTCTTGTCCTTCAAAAAGAAATTTGTGGATTTGCTTAAACTTTGAATTTTCTCTGTTTCCCGTCTTCTATTCTGATAATTGAAAACATATTTTGACGTCATGGGTTCAAGCCATGTTGCTGACGAAAGCCTCGTATTTTAGTGGCCAAGGGTAGAGAAGCGAGCCCATTCTCTATCGAGTTCCGAACATTTCTCCACTGGCTCTCTGGGATTTTGCAGTTATAAAAAAGGATAGAATACATATTTTAATTTTTTACAGATATGGACTTTTGGTTTTCCTGGTTGCTTGTTGCTGAATGGAAACTGATGAATTTTGTCGCGTGATGTGCAGGAGCTTTAATTCAATTAGCATTTATTCATAGGATGGAGGACTCACTTGGTAACTTTTCTTGGTTTATAGTACATAATTTTAAATGATTGTTTTTTCTTTTATGTTCTTGGAGGGTCTAATATTTTCTTGGTTTCTCCATCATTCTTCTCACTCATAGTTGCTGTGGTATCTAACATTCAAACCAGTCCTCCATGTTTCACTGTGTGCAATACCAAATAATCACTATGGATTATCTTATTATTAAGGTTCACTATTGGTGGATCCTTTAACTAACTATTTAAACATTTTTGGCAGCTCATCTTAGTGAAAGTAGGCAATACTTGCTCTAATTATTCCTTTCTTTTGTAGTTATTGTAGTTTCTACTTTTTAATCAGATTCCAGTGGGTGCAATATCAAATAATCTCTACTTAAGGTTCACTTGAGGGATTCTTCATTCATATTGTAGCTAGTTGAAAGCTTTTGACATGTCATTTTGTGCTTAAGCTTGGTAAAATTAGAGAAGAGTTTTCATAGTAAAAAATTAGGGAAGACTTCTATGAAATTGAGAGAAACGAAGTATGGTGTTATAGAATGAGGAAAAAGTATTTTGATGATTCGCATGTTATATGAGATCTTTCTCTGCTTTCATTTTTTCTTTGTAATTATTCCTTAAATGTGAACCAAGGTGGTGTTAAAAGCATTCACAACATGTGTAAGACATGTTCTCCCTTTTCTACTGGTCTTACGCAATTATCAGTGCACAAAAGTAGTTTCTCTTCACATTTAATGTATAAATAAACAGATCTGATCACTTCATACTCCCACATGCTGCTCTGTGCTGCAGTCAATCTTCTGTCTCTCTCATTCCATATTGTCCATAACATGCGCAGCGTTGCTATTTCATAACTGCTCTCCGTTCGTTCTAATTTTTGGCCTCTTCTATCTCCCTACAATCTCAGATTGTTCTTGATAGCAATCCAACTAGTATTAAGTGCTGAGGAGATGAGATCCCACAGTTGGATGACCTCGCGTAATGCAACAAGAGATGGTTAGTGTCCTCTCGACACTCTTGCACATACACCAACTCACCATAATCCTTCCTTTCAGATTGTCAGCCATGGGATTCTTTTTCATGCTGGAGCTCCTTAAATTATCGGCTGTGTGGGTTGTGTTTCGTGCCACACACCACGTGAAGAAGGTGACATATCTGGTGCCTTCGTATTCCATATTTCCTTCTACTCCTCATTGTTGCTGCCCCAAATTTTTTCGGTAAAAATCCTTGTAGCCAGCCGGCCCCTATCAACCTTCACATTCTCCTTCTCCTCTATGTTTAGATTATAAACTCTGAGAAAGGATTCCTGACTTTCTTCGACTCTGAATTCTGGATAACCTTCCCAAATCTTATGTCCCAATTTTTTTTCTTTCCCCGTTAGATCAGTCATTGTTGCGCTTCTCACATATACCATAGCATGCATTAAAAATCATGAGTATCCCCACACTATATGCCTTTCAAAAGATGTGCTCTATTGCCATTTTCAATGATGTAAGCAACAAACCTTGTGAACTCATTACTTCCTCCTTGTGATCCCTTTTCCAAACCTTCTAAATTTGCAAAAGATGCTTTCTGGTATCAAATTGTCCAGACTCAAACTTATCAGGAAAACGACCAGTCCGTTTTGACCATGGATCCGGAACAGGGGTAATTGTTATGTTTATCTTTTAGTGTACTTCATCGAAAACAAATTTTTTGAAGTACCAACACTGTAAGATCTTCTAGTCTAAGCACTCCTTATTCTGCTTCACTCCAGACGTTAATTGTAGTCATTACTTGAGATGTTCTTAGTATTCCCTTAAGACTGTACTCTTAATCTAATGTAAGTTCTTGTAACTGACTTCCTGCAGACAGAGAATTGTCTTTTGGTGGAAAGCAGGCAAGTCTAGCTGGCAGCAATTTTCCTTTAGCAAGAGGTTTGTATTGTTCTGTGAATGTTTTTAGGCTTGCATGTGCTCTATGTTGTTAAAGGCTAGATTGAGGTGCGCTCAAGCATTGAAGCTTGGTGCAGCATGAGTTGGGAGCTTCTTGCTCTTGAGGCATTGCTTCAGTCCAGGCACTAAGAAGCTAAGGCATACTTTCCATAGACTCTTTCGTGAAGTGCACGGTACTAAATAATAAATGTAGTTGGAAAAACAAATTAATTAAGAGAATATTTTGAATAAGTTTGTTTACATAGCAATTTACCAGTTATGTACAAGAAAATTAGTTACTTAAAACTGCATAATTGTATCTGTATATTTAAAATGATTTTGGAACTTGATTTATATTTTACTTGATACTTTTGACATTTACTTTTCAATTCATTAATCATTTTTGTTTGAGTTCAGGAATCTCTAATTGGCCTCATGACAAAGAAGCCATAGCACTGCGTGTAGGATATGTAAGTCCAAGGAAATGGTCTCTGTTGTTTTCTCAACTTCTGTGATTTGTCAGTGAAACTATACAACTGACAGTTTGAATTTGTTGCCGTTTGCATGATTGTAGTCGGAAAATACATGAAAACAAGAAATACATAGTTGTGTGATAGAAATGGTATTTTATCTTCGGAATGACTTCTTAGCAACTAATGTTATCGTTTTTGGGTTGCATTGTCTTTGTTCCCTGTACATAATTTCACTTTTTAGAGAAAAGCTATTTTTTCTCAACTCTAAGCCATCTAATGTACGATTTATAGTAAGATGTACGGGTAAATACTGCTGGTAGACATGTATTTAGCCATGTTCCCTCTTCCAATGACTTCTCCTCGTACAAGTAGACAACAAAAATTGTTTATCTTTTTTGGCCTTCCTAGTATCCATGCTAGTCAAGTAGGTTGACACTGGGGATGAGGTTTGTGTATGCAAATGTTCAACCAGTCTTTAGATGGTGACATGTTGATCAGGTAAGGTCATAGGTGAAAGAAAAAAATGTAATTTTCAGATCTCCGACAGTATCAGTTATATGCAACAACCGACCCATGTTCTCATGAAATTGAGTTTCTTGTTCTGACTATGTTTTGACCAGCAGAGCCTACTTGGTTTAGAAGTACCAGACTGGGACCTCTAGAATCACTTCTCAGGAAATGAGAAAGTCATGTTCATTAATATGTATGGTCTTCGTTTTTTGTTTTGAACAAATAAATGGAGAATCTCTTTTGACATTTTCAGACTTAGATGAACCAGTCAATTGTTTTCCTCAGCTGAGAACTAGGAGAATGCGCCTTAGACAAAATCCGTCCATATTGGACTATGTTTTTCTGTAACTTAAACTGACCAGCTGTATCGATGCCATTTACTGCTTCATTTTTTTAATTATGTTAATTTGTCATAATGCTGGTGCAGGTGAAGCCTGAAATAATTAGCTGGAAACCAAGAATTGTATTATTTCACAACTTCTTAAGTGCGGAGGTAGGCCAGTTCTTTTTTTAGTATCTTCCTTCCTATCATTGCATATCTCTATATGTTCTTTGATAATATGTTATTTTCTCTTTTTAATATGGTTAATATGTCTTTGGTGAGATAGAAATCTTGGTTGATATAACTGATTAAAAAAAAAGTCATGGTTGATAATATATGGGAGTGTACTTGCACCTAAGGGTGTGGTTTAGTTGTCAATGAAGTAAGTTCAAAACTTAGAGATCAGGGTCTAAATTCCAGCAGAGACAAAAACCATGAGGTGCTTTTTTATCTGTCTAAGCCTTATGGGCAAAGTTGCCCGATGGTCTATGTTGGTGGGAGATAGCAAGGTACCTAGTGAAATAGTCGAGGTATGGGCAAGCTGGACTGAACACCACCGTCATAAAAAGCTGGAGTGTAGAATGTTTAGAGGTTCTTTTATGGTCCTGCTGGCTTGCTCCAATTTTACCAATAATAAATGCATTTTTTGTTAACCAAATTCCAATAGATAGACTTCAATTGCATCTTGGGTTTCCCCAATATATTTCAGATCCAGAAGCATCTGTGAATTCAGAAACATTGTAATTAGCTTCTCTTTGGATTGAGAACTACTGCCAACTTCTCATTGATACTCAAAGTGAAACATATTTAGTTAATTTAGTTTAGCACAATGGGGAACAAACTTCATTTTGCTTAATTGGTATCACTGTTTTTTTTGGCAACATTGTCAAGTTTTTTGTTCACAAACCGTGAAAAAGAAAAAAAGAAGAAGAAGAAATCAAGTGTGAAAAGTCAGTTAAGAATGTTAATTATGAATTTCAATTGAATAATCGAGTATTATGCCTTGGCCGTATTAACAGATGGATGGGAGAGGCAGGAAAAGGGGTGAAGATGTGGACGAGAATATTAATACATTAATCCTGATCTTTAGATGTGCTATCAAATAGATGGATGATATTACTAGGTCTTTTGCGAAATCTTGGTAGCTTTATTAATTTTTAAAAGTACCATCAGTTCGTATTGATAATTTGGGAAATGTGTATCATATTGCCTTCACAGGAATGTGATTATCTTAGATCGATTGCCATTCCTCGCCTTCATGTTTCCACTGTTGTAGATGCAAAAACTGGGAAGGTATGTTCACTATGCAAGATTATTCTCTCATGTTCAGCATCTATTATGATCCTTTTGGTTAGTTTTGATTTCCGTACTTCTATTAAATAAATGTGCTTGGTGAGTTTCCACAATTACTTAACAGTAAGTTAATTTTGCCTATAAAAGTACTCTGGTTAAAGTTCAAGTTAGAGCTTTTGCTTTGAAGTTTGCCTCTAGAAGAGCACTGACTTTGAAATACCACCTCAATTTGTATTTCATTTGTGACAGTTCTACCCATTTTCTGTATTTAGCATTGAGGAGTTTAGTTCAAATGTGTGCTTCACAGTAGGGAATCGGGAACACATCAAATTTCGCATGATAAATGGTTATGAAAGTGCACCTTGAAAGAGGAATTCCTTGAGTTGTTTCTCTTTGTAAGACATGGGCTACTATTATTCGATGTAGAGATAGAAATTCATGGAACATTGTATTTAGGAGAAGCTTCTAAGATCAGGAAATAGACAGCTTGATGGAGTTATTTGACTAAGCTGGATGAGCGTAAGACTTCATCTTCAAGTGAAGGACAGGTTGAAACGGGGTAGTAGTGAAAATGGGAAGTTCATTGTGAAAGCATGTTTATACCAACCATTACGGGAACAACATGATATTTGAAGAATGGCTCCATGATATGGAAAACAAGTGTCAACTAACGTAGCCTGCTGCAGTCAGATAGCATTACTTGAAGCCTTCTTTACGCAGGACAATCTTATTAAGAGAGGAGTCATTAGGTGCAACCAATGCTAGATGTACTTGAAGAAGCTGAATATTACCTCTTTCTTCACTGCCTATGGCAAAGGACATGTGTAATATGTTTTTGTGTCTTTTAGGGGTATGTTCGGTAATGCACTGCAGTTTCAAAGATGCCTACATTAGTTGGGACAATGGAGAGTTGGAAAAGCCATGAAGGTTATTTGGCAAATGATCCCAGCCTGCACTCCCTGGAGCATGTAGAGGGAGAGGAACTACTGATGCTTTGATGGAGTTTCAAGTCCTAGTCATTCCTTAAAAGACTGTGGGTGTGTGATGGACCTTCTGTGCAAATTGTGCAATGTAAATAATTTATCAGCTTATGAATTTTGTTAGTTCCTTCTGTTTTAGGAGTTTCAAAATCAAACTTCACAGGAGCTATGTCCTTTTTTAATACTTATTTGCATCTCGTGGATGCTTGTTAATGCAATCCTATACTTCATCCAGAAAATGTAGGTGATTAGCTCTCTCTCCTCAAGAAAAAAACACTTAACGAGGAAAAATAAGACATGCTTTAGCTTTCCTAGTTTGAACTTTGAAGGAGCGAATTATTGAAGAATATGGCAACAATCATATAGCTGAATAGGACTTCTCATACAATGAACATGCTTTTTCAAAAGTTAAATGACTTCTTTATTTTTAGGTTTGTCATTGGCCCTCTGAGAGACTAGTTTACCTCAATCCTTTGTCAATCAACTAGATAGATGAAATCATCTTCTGTGCTATTTCTTTGGATTCAAGCTACATGATTTGAAATTTTAGAAAGTTCTTCCTTATCGGTTTGATCTTATACCACTGTAGTTTCTATGTAGTGCTATGATTGTGATTTGTCATTTTCTTCTTCCTTGTTTTTAGTGCTTGAAGTCCAATTTGATTGATGGCTTCTTCTTCTTTTTTCACTAGGGAATTAAGAGTGATGTCAGAACAAGTTCTGGTATGTTTCTGAACCCTGATGAGAGGAATTATCCCATGATACAGGTCCGTACAGCACAAGGTCCTTTCAATGGTTCTCTTGTTCTCTCTTCCCTTACTGAAGCATAACATGATATGCTACTATCTTTGTCATTATGTTTCAAGTTAACAATGTTTTATTATCCCATTGGGTATCCTTTTTTTATTTTTAACCTGCTCCTTTTCTGAGTGTTTACAATTGAATGTTTACTGTATAGGACATTGTGATTATGTGGTCACTCGTATTTGATAATTTTGGTCTTATGTTGGTGAAATTCTTTGCGTTCCTGTAACTTTCAGGCAATTGAAAAACGAATTTCTGTGTATTCTCAAATACCAGTAGAAAATGGGGAACTCATTCAAGTGTTAAGGTATGTATTATGACCTTTTGGTTTTTCAGTTTACCATTGTGAGATAGATGGCTAATATATGTCAGTATCAAGGCTAACATCTGCAGAAGCACAGGTATGAAAAGAATCAGTTGTATAGAGCCCATCATGACTATTTCTCTGATAGTGTAAGTTCTTTCTCAATAGTTTGTTACCTTTGTTATTGGCTTATTGCTCTGTTTGTCTATTTCTCTTTTCAAAATGAGAGAAATACTTGCTTATTTTGCAGTTTAATGTGAAGCGTGGAGGTCAAAGAATAGCTACAATGCTCATGTATTTGAGCGACAATGTTGAGGGGGGAGAAACAGTCTTTCCTATGGTAATCACTCATGAATGATGAAACCTTGATTAATAACTTCTTTTTTGTATTATTGGCACTCCATTTTCTCTGGTAGCGTACTCTACTTAAATTGTATGAAATGAATCTATTGTCGGTTGCCTTTGTCATATTCAGTCAAATAATTGAGGAACAACAAAATTTGTACTGACACTTCATAATCCTGGTATTTAATGAAAGCTTCATTTCTCTGTACCATCAATTTAAGCGCTATGTGCGTATTCTCAACATATGAATCAATATTTGATTACTTAACTAGGGGTTCCATGCAAAATTTGTATTATTTCGAATGGAACTGCTTTGGATGTAGACATTTATATGGTGCTGGAACTTGTCCATAACCTTGTGTTAACCAGTTATATCATCCTTTTTCCCTTTGCATTTGAGCATGCCTAGTTGTAGTTGCAAATACTTTTCCTTTTATTTGATGTATGCTAAGTCTACAAATTCTGGGTGGATGCCCTGTGAACAAAAAGAAAAAAATTGCTTAATCAGTAGTTTCTGGAGGAATAAGTTTGCTTTTCTAATAATTAGTTTCTTGAGGGTTTGTGACTGCTCACTGCTGTCAAGAGTTTTCTGCTGCAATTATTGTTCTTCTGTATTTCTTGCGAATGTTGCTTGAAGATGAGTTTGAATGATCTTATGTTGCAGAAATCAATAAACATTCCATCTTTTGTCTAAATTCCAAAAGATTGGAAACTTGATTTCTTTCTGTTTCATAATTGAAAGACGTGACGCTTGAAAGTTCAATTTTTGGTGATTTTAGCTTTACTGTGTATCATGCCAGTATTTTTTGTAATTCGTATACTAAATTTGCTCTTGTTTTATCATGAACAGAACACTAAACCATTATTTTATCCGAGCAAAATAATTATAATCCTAAATTGTCTAAACGAATTAAACCAAATTTTACTGCCTATAATCTTCTCAGTCACTCTATAGTCCAATTTCTGTATTTATTGTATAACTAGTAGCTAGTACAGATTTGAATGGTGGTTTGCAATCTGAGAAGGTTGTAGGCATGGGAATAGTTTGCGCGGTCTGAGAGGCAGTATAGGAGTTGGGAAAAAAGGCTGGAGGGTGTCTACTGAGTTGTTAAGGTTTTGTTTGATTTTGTTTACCGCGTTTTGAAAGGATTGAACTGGCTTATTTCAGATATGATTATGTGCTAAGTCTATTGAGCACAACATTTCAGGGAGAAATTCCCAAAATTAAGCTTTCACTTCCGGGCCAGGAGTGAAATTTGTCTTGTTATGTATCCTCTTCCCTGAAAATGTGTTACCAGGCCATGCATGTTTCTTTTTCCATTTTTTCTGGTTTACCTAACCGTACATGTTGATTCCACCAACTTTGGTTGCCTTTCCATCTCTCTTGCACGTCTTTTTTTCCCCATGTTTCTAATTTCATGCCTGTGTTTTAATTTCAAATGCTGTCATCAGGCTGGCACTGATGAATGTAGCTGTGGCGGCAAAATGATCAAAGGGTTATGTGTAAAACCTACCAAAGGAGATGCTGTTCTTTTTTGGAGTATGGTTAGTATTTTCACCTACTATAAACCTTTTCGCTGGAACTTTTGACAAAAAATTCATCTATGGAACCCTCTAAAATACTTTGAAAATGTTGGCCTAGTTGCTTTAAGATTTTAAGAACTGCACGACATCTTGTTAGTCATTTGACTTGGCATCCATAATGTGTCATTCGCCCAATATATCTAGCCAAAGTCTCCTTAGTTGAATCTAGTTCCTTTGTGCATCGTTTTGACTTGATGGGATATGAGACTATTGTTTCATTTATTCACTGGATACAGACAGAGTTATTAATCTTTGAACATTTATTAGACTTATAAAAACTTCTGCCCCGAGTACCACCACCAACATAGTGTAGTCTTACGAGTGAAGTCTGGGGAGGATAGGGGTGTATCTAGACCTTACCCCTACCCTTGGGAGGTAAGAGAGGCTGTTGCCGATAGATCCTCGGCTCAAGGAAAAACATTCCAAAACTGGTCGGAAAAAAGAAAAGAAATAGAGATAGAGGAAGCCATGGCAAAAATACTATAGAAAGTATGTCAAAAGCATTCTGGAAAAAAAGAAGGAATGTTAAGAAAGGGACATCAGGTGTGTCATTGAGGCCCTTGTGTATGCCAATATATTCCAGTCGTCTAGTAACTAGAGCAGCGCCTGATGTGTGAGTGAGGCACATGTGCCACAGATAAAGGTCTGGTATGTTAGTGGAGAAAGATAGAGGTGTAAGTACTTTATCCAAGTTCCAAACTGCGTGCCACTGGCACTCCGGGATTTCTCGGTTTCTCATATTAGTTCTTTCTTTAATTTCTATTATCTTAAAAAAACTCTTTTCTGAAACCATGAATTCCACTTGATGAATGCTGTTTTTTTTCATTTAGGGGCTTGATGGACAATCTGACCCTAATAGTCTACATGGAGGATGTGCAGTACTGTCAGGAGAGAAATGGTCAGCTACTAAATGGATGAGGCAAAGAAGTGTATCCTAAATTGCTCATATATCTTATTTTTTGTTCTATACTGTATCTTGATAGGAAAAAAGAAGAAGAGAAAAGAGGAGTGACATGACTTTTGTAAAATTAGCAACACATGTTGTATTGTGAAAAATGTAGTCATATATAGAGTTTACTAATTTGAACTTACTCTTCATTTGGCTTGGCAACACAGCAAAGAGGAGGGATTAGGGAAAGGAAAATTTAAAAAACTTTGGGTCATTGGCAGTTATTTGTGTTGGTCATTAACTTATGCTCCTCTTAACAAAAAACTTTTTCGCGGGTTATAAGTATATATTTTTGTATTATAGTATCTCTCTAGTTATGCACCATATGACTTCAACTTCTAAAGAACTTACGATCTACTAGACGTAAGTTTAGTTGTTAAATAAATTAAGGACCAACCAATTTTGAGGGCAATTTGTGCTATTTCAACAATTTTCTTCTCTTTTGTTTGGATCCAACTATAATCCATGTGAAAGGAAAAGATTAAATCAATCATCAATATTTGCTCAAATAGACTTTGACAATTCGATGATAAAGTGATAATGAGACTAAATTCAGATTAAATAAAAGAGGCCAGTTGTTTTGCAACAAAAAAACAATACTCGATGTGATTTCATAAGTGAGTTTCGAAAAGGATGGGATATACGGAAGAACTTATCCTTACTTTTGTAGGGTAAAAAGGTTGTTTAGGTATGATTAAGTATCCACCAAACTAAAGTTTCATTCAAGTTGCCCTCATCAACACCTCCACATAAATGTGAAGGTCAACCAAAAATCAAATTTGCATATTGAATTGGAGTCGCACTAGGCAGAGGCGGATCTCAAATTTAAAGTGTATGGGCTCCTACAATGATCTGAAGTTAATACTTGATTACCTCTTACACATTTTCTTCATGTAGAAGAATATTAACCGCTTAAATAGTTACACGTAATTAGTTTTAAACTCTCCAATATACCTAACAACCATTCAACGAATTGTTTGTGTTGCTAAGTTTCAACACGTTCACTGAATCCTTCACGATGTTTGGTGGTAGGTAACCATCTCCTTCAATTGGTAAACATGAAATTGATAAAAATGCACCCTAAAATTCTCAAGTATAGTTTGCTAGCTATCCCATGCTAATTGCTAGGCATGATATGGTAAAGTGAGTGGCATGTAAAATTATACGTAAGACACACATAATACACACAATAAAATTAAGTTAATAATTGGTTGTATTAATTATAATCTATAGAATCTTTATTGGTGACATTTAATTACTTAGAGTACTATGAGGTTGCACTTTATCATCCATATGATTTTTAGAGGTTGCAACTTTGCTATTTCATAAAACTATTTTCGACTTAAAATATAAAACACACTCAAAAATCATTTGGTGCTACTATGAGGAATCCTTTGTCACACTTTTTGGATGCGGTCCTTTTTTAGGATCCTACTTACACGAAATATTTTGAGCATCAAATTAATTATTTTTATTTCATATACTATAAGGTTGATGTATAAGTGTAAACTTCCATTGTAGAACACCTATTACCAAACAGAAGAATTTTAGTACTTTTTTTTAGTTAATAGCATGTTCTCGAGTTAATATCTCAAGAAATTATTTAATTATACTTTATCTAGTTAAATTTATTAAATTTTATTTTATATTAATGAAATCACTCAACTTAAATTTTATAATATTTCAAAATCATTTATCTAAATTTATTATTAAAAAAAAATATAAAATGACTATATCATATAAATATGAATTCCATAAATAAAGAAATATGACTTACATATTTTCAATTATAGAAGATTAAACAAAAATTTATTTAAAAAAAAAAAAAGTTGAGTGGGGTTGGCGGTTGTTGGTTGAAAAAAGTCACGAGCTGAGTATATATTACTGTCAAGACAGTAAATATTACATGATGCAATAAATATTTGTACTATTGCTATTTTCAGTTATGGAAGATTAAGATATGATGCAATAAATAAGTGTACTATGCTAATTTTATACCTGACATAATATTTATCTAGATATACAAAATTTTCATTAACAATAAAATGAAAAATTAAAGTTAAATCATTTCTAAATTTAACCTTCGTTAACACTTACAAAGGTCTAAGCCAATAATTAAAAAAAAAACGACATGATGAATGAGTCTTTTTTGCAGAAAAATATTGACAAACCAAATCCCAATAAGTTTGAGGTAAATTATTATTAATTATTTAATTATTTGATGATCAAAATTGATTTTTGATCATTCTTCTAAATTGATTTTAAAATAAAATTGCATTCCATATAATTAGGCTTTAGGCTCCAACAAAAAAGGAAAATTCAAATCGATAGGCAATCACCTCGAAGAGCTTAATGGCAACGACAAAACATAATTGTGCATATTATATTATAATTCTCAACTGATTAAAATTTAATCCTACTTATTTTATTCTTATAAATATTAATCAAGTGACATATATGGGACTATGAATCATAAAAGTGGTTTATGGTCTCATCTTTATTAAATAGGTCCAAACATAGATGAGTCAACAAAGCCAAAAAGAAAAAAATAAGCTTGTCATAAAGGTTCATAAGTTGATTCAGGGAACTTAGTAATTTTGTGTAAATTTTGTATTTATATAAAAATATTTATTGAAAACCCAATAACAAAGGAATTACTTAATCCAGCAATCAAAAACATCAAAGAGTTTGAGATACGAATTCATAAAGAAACGATTCAATTAATTAAGATACAAAATGAGAATCATATTCATATAATTTTGCACTTCTTAATAAATATCATTTGTTTTATTTTTCTAAGTGAATATTCAATTTTAGATGAAAAATTTGTTATTCTTAACGCTTAGTATCATAAATTCCTATATAACTTAAGTGACACAATACAAACTTTATGAAAAAATCCACTTAAATTTAGCTAGGCTTTTATATGAAGATTTGATTCTTTTTTAAATTATTGAAAAGCCACTACTTTTACTTTTTAAATTATTGACCATCTACTTTTAAAATCTAATCATTATTTATAACTAGTTATTATGCATATAGTGGACCAGGACTTGTGAAAAGTCCAATCTATATAAATTTTAACGGTACGATCAAGTTTTATAATCTAATGGTATCGAATATTTTATAAAAATATTTGAAAAATATAAAAATTATAAACTAGCTAGTGGTGTTGTAGTCAATGTCAGTGTCTTTGGTGCCTACACACCAAAAATTTTAAGATAAGATTTTTCATAGGTGGAAAAAGAGTATTTGGATAAAATGATTGAAACTTAGATTCCTACATTCCAAACATAAAATAGATGTCAAAATGACAGAGGCAAAAACTTATCTAAACTTCTTTTTTCCTTTTTAGTAAAATATATGTAATGAGCATTTTCGAGTGTCAAATAATTCAAAAAGTAAAATAATAAAATAAATATATAAGAATTAATACTTTAATAAGAATGAGAGAGAACATAATGTGATTATATGTGTTTATTAGGGTATTGGTCTTTGATTTAACTTGTTAGATTTGATTATGTGTAGTTAAATAAGTTTGTTAAAGAAATAAATGAAAATAATAAAATAAAGTCGTATGAAGCAGTGATGTTCGATTGTAATATCGGACTTGGTGAGATTAATTAGAGTGAGGTTAGTCTCAATTTCTAAATTATTTCAATTAGTAATTATTAAAAGTTTGGAGTGCAATTATATTATACGTGTATTGCACATCAACTAATAGAAAAGCTTCGTTCGAACTCTAAAATACTACTATGTTTAATAGTAACATTTCAGGTAGAAATATCATTAGTTATGTCAACTTAATTAATATTTGTATATTGCTCATTTGTGATTTCAAAAACTAATTGAGATTAATCTTTATTGGCCAGTCCTCCAAATCAATTTCCTCTACAGTCCTTTTTATCATTGTCACAAGTGGATCTTTTATTTTTTCATATATATGTTATTTTTTACCCAATATAGTGTGTTTTATGACCTATAACTATAGTTAATGTTGGTTTATAAATGGATATAAATGTATTTTTGTCATCTGATGTTCCTCTTTATTAAAAAGGCATTAGCTTTAACGCTTGAATTCGTCCAATACAAAAAATATTATTCAAACCTTCTTTAAAATGAAATTATAAATTACACTCGTATTGTTTCACTTTTCCTTTAAATATGGGTCGGAGTTAGCTTAGAGTTGTAGGAATGACAAACGGTATGGGGTAGTGCGATTGCGGAATAAATTTACAAAGATTTCACATGTACCACCTCATTCTGCATAGACTCGTTACGTATAAATTCACTAACATAAATTATTATTTTTTAAGATTATTTAAATATAATACTAAAAATAAAATTCATAAATATATTTTCATTTCTCACTAAATTGTATTAATTTAATGATTTTTTTGAAATTCTATCGTTTAGAGGTCAACTATGATGCATATAATATAAGGGGTTGCATTAATTTTAATTAAACTATTTTCATTTACCATCTTTAACCTTTTAGTAAGCTATATTAAAATTACTATTGTATTAATTTTATTTTTTGTTTAATAACTTCGAGCAATAAAATGACCATATATACCAAATGATTACAATTTTTGTCGGAAAGCTAAGCAAAATCAAATTCATAAAACTCAATACTTCAATATTCTTTTTCAAAAAATCTTTTTAAATTAGAAAGCATCAGGTTCCATTAATTTAGAAAAAGACAAGAAATTTTAAATTCAGATAAATTCTTATAGATCCACAACTTGCACTATATTAGGTTTAATTTTTTTTTAAAAAAACTTTTATTCCGTATAATTTTAAATCCATCGTATCCTGCACCCGTCTCGTTCTGTTGCCATCGTCCTACGAAACAAAAGTGGGAATTAGCAACAAAAGTTAAATAACAAAATTTATCGTTAATTTTCAATTTTTGAGATAATATTTTGTGATATGTTATAAAAAAGTTATTAGTTACAAACAATTTAACTAAAGAGGTGGAAGAAAAGTAAATTATCATTTTTCTTTAGCAAGTTTCATGTTTTCTTCTACTAATTCAATTGTCTTTTCAAGAATATTTTAGAGCTAGTGTAGCTAAGGAGAAGACAAAAAAGAGAGTGTTTTACAGCCGCACAATTCACAAAGACTGACAAAACAGTAGTAGTAATATTTTTTTGGTTTCAATTTTTTGTTTAAAATACATTAAATTCTTGTCTTTTACTTTGTAAGTATAAATAAACATTTAAAAAATTCAAATAAAGTTTCATTCGAGCAACGCAAGCAAACCTAACATTTTAGTCTTTGTCAATTGTAAAATTAGAAATTTTATTAAAGATATTTAAATTTTTAATATATATCTCTAAAAGTTAGTTCAAATTATCATATATAATATTATGTTTAATAAATATTTATAATATAATTTTTAAATAAAAAGATGTTCAAGTAACTGTTCCTATTAATAGTCTCTTGAACAATTATTTTATAAGTGAAGTCTGAATACCAGACAACACTAGTAACAAAATGAAGCTAACAAATTATGCCTCTCAAAAATGTCTCCTACTTGAAAAAGAAGATGAAGAAGCACTTATATTCAATGGTTCTATAATAAGAAGATAAATTTACTATTCCAATAAGAACAAGATCTAATAAATTATTCAAGCATTTTACACTAACATGAATCAAATGAAAATCTACGGGGTGATTGAATTAGTGCAACACATAATATTTCATAAGAAAGATCAGAGATTAATTCCTTCTGTTTAAAGCCTTTTCAATAGAGATTATCGTATTGACTCATTTCTTAAATATGTTAGTGAGTTTAGCCAGTTGCAACTGAATGTAAACTTTCGAAGGAGGACCTCCAATATGAGGTCAAAAACTCAGACAGAAAAAGCTGAAAAATAACTATAATGGAAGAGCTCTATTTCTTTTATACGCTCTAAAAAGATATATCGAGTTTTCAAACACTATATTGAGCAAGGGTTTTAAGCCTTTTCAAAGTAATAGATATATGTTCTTTACATTTCTTGCATGATTTATGAGTTATGAGTTATTACACACGAATATTTTATTCCGTACACATTCAAAGAATAAGATCAAATAATGGTCAACAACTCGGACAGAAAAAGCTGAAAAATAACTATAATGGAAGAGCTCTATGTCTTTTATACGCTCTAAAAAGATATATCGAGTTTTCAAACACTATATTGAGCAAGGGTTTTAATTCTTTTCAAAGTGATAGATATATGTTCTTTATATTTCTTGCATGATTTATGAGTTATTACACACGAGTATTTTACTCCGTGCACATTCAAAGAATAACAAATCATTGATTTTTATTTTTTTTAAAACTAGATGAATGGAAAATTAAACTCATATAATATTTATTTTTGTTTGGTGTCGTTTAATTA
Organism: Solanum piurae; assembly: GCA_029582685.1. NCBI lineage: Eukaryota > Viridiplantae > Streptophyta > Magnoliopsida > Solanales > Solanaceae > Solanum > Solanum piurae. Next base: position 21,590 of record JAJOOO010003425.1, read on the forward strand.
ATTAATGGCACACAAATCAATGCCTGTAATTTACGTGTCTGTACTTTCTTCAATAAAATAATTCTCCAGCTTCTACAATAGCAAAAAAAAAAATTTTTAAAAAAACTGTAAGAGAATCAATTCGTTATAAAGTTCAGTAGCAGAACAGACATGTATCTTTTCTACAAAGATCTGTCAGTAATTAATATTCCCTTTTATTACAATTAATTAATAAAGAGAGAAAAAGGAATAAAATATACTATAACATTGCAATTTAATTTAATTTCTCTTTTTTACTTCAGATATTTTTCTATAGAATCATATCCTGTATATCTATTTCAGACAAATGTAAGTGGCCAACAATTCCTCTAATTCATGTATTAATTAGAGAATTAGAAGAATAATTGAAAAAGAAAAAGAAAAAGAAAATGTGTTACCTTCTTGTGTTGGCCATGATTATTGACTTCTCATGAAAAATAATCTTAGTAGCTAGTACACATTTTGCCTAATACTTCACCTTTCATAAATTCTGCATACATTACTGAATATACAATCATCTTCTCTTGCCACTAAAAACTCGTAAAACACCATCTGAATCTCCAGCTACGAGTGTACATTGATTTTCGTCCTTTTGTTGCCAACATACGCTACTAACGAACCCATGGTCATGCCCGGTTAGACCTATGGGTTCGCGTCCATAGACCCATATTGGCTCACCCCATCTCTTATCGTAGACAAAAACTTGATTACTTTCCGACCCACAACAAATTAATCCACCCGGTTTCCATACCGATAACCCTACAAACCTCCTACTATTGTTATGCCCCTTGTAGGTGCGGAGGACCTTTTGGTCCTCCACATTCCACATTTTTAAACATCCATCTATGCTCGAAGAAATAATCGTACGTTCATCAAGAAATCGAATGTAAGTAACCGCTTTCTGATGTCCGTCCAGAATAAAGAGTGGGTCAACCATTTTCCTCATATCGTACGCGTAGACCCTCCGGTCAGCGCATCCAACGGCTACGATTGGACCTTTGAACGGATTAAATTCCACGCAACACACGGGTGTACTATACTCTTTGGTAGGTTGTACCATAGCTAAACACTTCCCGTTGTCTCCGCACCGCGGGTCCCACATTTGCATGGTTCCGTCATCGGATCCGGATGCACCCAAAACCGGATCCGAATGACAATAGTCAATGCTCCAAACCCGTCTACCGCCATGCTCATCACGCTCGAAAACGGGCATTTTTTTCTCTAGGTCATACTCCATAACCACTCCATCGTAATCACCCGACCCTAAAACCCGACTCCCTAAACCGGGTTTCCACTTTAAACTACCGAGTTTCGCCGGAGTGCACATAAAAAAGTCACATGCATTACCATGATCTAAAGCGAGAGGCGCACCAATACTGGTGCGCCTCTCGCCTTCTTCTCTTTCTTGTAAGAGAGACTTTACGGCATAAATTCGAATTTTCCTAGCAATACCACCGGAAGCTAGGAAATTACCACAAGGGTCAAATTCTAACACACCAATTGTGTCACAACCAGATCCACTAAGACTATTACAAGATGAAATGATAGTAGAAAGATGAAAATCCCATTCACATCTTGCTTTTTCTTCTTCTTGATCTTGATGCAAAATTGATGAAATATCTGTCATTTCCCATTCATACTAGTTGTAGTAACAAAGAGAATAATTGTTAGTGCAAAACATATTTTTTTTTTGGAAATTAAACAAGAATATAATTATACTATAGAGTTTGATGGATTAATGAATTTGAGTAGTATAGTGTCAAGAAGGGGAAATTAAAAATTGTATAATGGCTTAGTTGTATATAAGTGGAGGAGACAAAAAAGGAATTGTGGTAGAATATATACCTCATATTTCTTTGCAAGAACTAAATGCTTGTGGATGCTAATGAATATTGTGTTACGTGGAATAACCAAAGCCTTTTGTCTATTCATGAAAAGTACACTATTATGATTGAGGATTTAATAGATTTATGTACACTAAATTGGCAAGATTTTTTTTTCTAAAAAAATGAAAACAATATTAGTGTATTTTAGCTTGTGTGATAGTACATAATTGTTTTGAAAATACGATTTCATCTATTTTTTTCGAATCGAGGATCTATCAAAAATAATTTATCTATTCAATAAAATTAAAGGTAATTAGGACTAGGTTGATTCCACCCTCTCTGAACCCTACTCACTTGGTATGTTGTCGTTGTTATTGTTATATATAGTTATTTTATTTGTTTTCATGCTATTAATAATTACATTTTTAAATAAAATTATTAATAGGTATTTTTCAAATGCTGACAAAAATAAATAATTAAATAGAAATTAGCTTTCAAATTCATCGTTAATTTGCCTCTAAGCGGGGGTGTCTCCAAGAAGGGTCATCGGGTTCACGTGAACTCATGCTCATGTAAAATAGTATTATAATTTTTTTAAAATATTGAAATATAGATGTGTGAATCCACACTCAAAATATTGTATAACGCGATAATGATTGGGTGCATCTCTCTATGTGAGAATAGAGATTTTAAATCTTATATATATATTGTCTTTTTCGTTCTAAAATTGGGTATAACCTCTCACATTTATAAGAATTGATTTTGAACCTATAGTTTTAAATGTTTAACGAGTTCAAGTGATAAAATTTAAAGATCAAATCAATTAAATTTCTATATTAATTCACTTTTTCATAATAGTGCACTATCCTCTAAATTTTTTGAATATGCCTTTAAGTAATACACAATTAACAAAAAATTTTTTTTATCATAGAATAGAATTAACAATTAATTTTTACTATTTAGCTACCGATTTTTTTCCGATCGCTCAATAATATAAGGGAGTTGTTGGTATATAGTTTTTTTTGAGATTTGCAAGTTCATTGACATGAAAGTGGATATGTCTCATGTATGTTTTTTTTTAATGTATATGTACCACTTGACTTAAAATGTGGGGACAATTTCATGGGACTTCATGAATCGGCATCGCAAATATGGCCTTTTCTCATGACCAATAAATATAATGTGTGGATACAAATTTAATGTATGATTATACTATCTCCACGTATGCTCTTGTATCAAATAGTTGCTGGAGATTTAAATATACAAGTTCTCTCTATCAGTTACTTTTTCTTTCAATTTATGTGATACAGTTAAAATTTTTGAGATATAAATTTTTAAATATTAATCGTAAATGTAGACATAAAAGCTTGAAATTATGTATTTTAAAATAAAATATATGTATTTGAAAACTATGTAAACAATATTATAAATAGAATAATTAATAATTTTAAATAGTTAAAAGACATAAAAAGAAAATTTCCTAAGTAAACTTGATTACTCTTGAAATTCAAACTCATATACTATATAAATTGAGACGAAAAAAATATATTATTTGAAGTGTAACTTTGATCAATGATATTGAAGTCAGATGTGAGGAGGGAGATTCAACTATCGAAAAGTTATAATATCATAAGTAAGGTTAAAATAATCACCTGATAATATATACATAAGATTATGATTTTTTTTAATATAAGAGAAATACCAATTTAGATTATGTATTCTCTTGTTCATAAGGAATGACAATGGAATAGGACGGATATGGAGCGGAGCAATTTTAAAGCTATACGGGACAGGCTAAAGTATTTTTTTTAAAAATAATGCGAGCAGAGCGGATTATGAATTTAAATTTGATTTTTGATTTTTTCTTTTTTACTTATTATGTGAGCAGTGAGTAGTAGTTAGACACACTAGATTAGAATGTCATTAAACTAATATGAACTAATTATTGTGATTAAGCTAATCGATTCTGCATATCAGAAATCTAACAAATCAAGATGAAAGTTAATTTTATAAATTTGACGGTTACTTTTGGATTCTTTTTAATTCACATAAACTCCGAATTTGTTTAGGACGTTTCAAAAAAAATAATGATGTTATTTATGTCGTTTGAGGCAAAAAAATAATTAATTATTTCTTCATTATGTTATCAAACGTCTATTTTAGAGAGTTTGTAAAAATATTACTCTGTTTATCTCAATTTATATGGTAGTATACCAGGAGAGGAGGGGGATCTCTCTCGAGGATACAACATAGATACATGTATGATTATAATAAATATAGTCGTCTACTCAAATTTAAAATATAAAAATGCAGAAAAAGGTGAAAATGCAAAATATGTATAGAAGGGGTGGGGGGGTGAGGGAGTAGGCAAGAGAGAGAATGAGAAGAAAGGAGATAACCGAAATTGAGAAAATAAACGAGAATTATTTTTTTGTTTGTCTAATAACAGTTACAATGAAATATGAATAGTAAATATTCAAATTATAAATACTGAAGCTTAATTATGCTAAAATAACAATACCTATAAATTTTAATGACTAAATTAAGAAAATAACCAAATTGCTTTGCATGTTCAGTCTAACAACCTAGCTATTTCATGTCAGGTCGATTTCATTATTTATTAACTTGTATGTACATCCATTAATATGTATCATGATTAAAAAAATTATTTTTAATTAAAGATTCTAAATTTTTAAAAATAAAATTAAAAGAACATTGTTAAAAACGTTTCCCCCAAAAATAAAGTTTTTTGACCAGAAAGATATTTTATCTTTTTAAATATTTTTACCCTTTTAACTTTAATACCTTTTAACTAAAAAAAAAAATCATTTTATTTTAAAATTAAAAAAAATTATAATTTTTTTTAATTTTCTGACCAAATTTTCTGGTCATTTAGCACTTCCCTTAATTAAATTACAATGTAAACAATCAAATATCAAGCAAAAAATCCAAAATAAAAACCTACCTATATCTAGCCAATCATATATTGAAGTTTGTGTTTCTTTGCCAAAATACTCAAAAGGGGAAATGTGCGGCTTTTGTGTGTGCCAACGAGAGTCACTTATTAGGTTTTGTATAAAACATTAATACATATTAAGTGAACTTTTTTAATAGAAATATAAAATTTCAATGAAAGATACTGAATTCTGTTAAATTCGCAATTTATTTCTTTAACTCCGTCCTTAATCTTTATCACAACTCCTAATTATCAAGTTCATGTTATATATTCTTTCATTTTCAATTTATATGACATGATCTGATTCAACATATTTAACTCTGATAATTTTAAAATATTTTAGATACATAAATTTTAAATATATATTATAATATAAAAAATAATTTTCAAATAAATTGAAGCAAATAGAGTATATATTTTATCTTATTCCCATATTTACTCAAAACAAATAAAAATAATTAGATGGACCACTTTAGTTTTACTCATGATTAGGTAATAATTCAAGAGATAACTGACTTGGCGGCTCCACCGCCAAAGTGAACTATGAGCATTAAGAAAAATACAATTTAGTAAAAATTGGGTAACAATTTTTAATTGCATGTACCAAAAACGTGATTTTTTTTGGCATAGGAAGCTTGACTAATTCAGATTCTTATCAAATAAAATTTGTTCAGAAATAACATTTTTTAACAAGTATTTTTTCATATTCAAACGAGTTCTCTAATTAAAAAAGAAATAATTTTATTTATGTACTTATTGTTGCAGATCCTTTAATGGCGAGAAGTGTATTTTTCTCATGTGTACCAAACTCTTAAATAAGACCTAATTAATGCTGATAGGTTTGTTACAAAGATTAATAATGCATTGATTAGTAACATAAAAATTAATAATGCAGAGATTATTTTTTGTCAAGTGTTTGATTCATTACTTTCCACCTCATCTTGTGTTTAAATTAAAATTTTATAAAAAACTTCTTTCCAACCTTTAAATTATTATGGAATTTTTTATTTCATGTAATTGAGTCAATATAGATAATTGTCGGACAATATTATTTTTTAATGGTCTTCTAACTAGCTAGGAGAAGAACAATTTTATTGTCATATTTGCTATTTTCTCACTTGAATTATTTGAGGGTAAATAATTGTCATCTTAATAAATTGTTCACTCACAAAACGTCAATTTTTAATTTTAAATGGGGATAGACCATCCACTTTTAAAACCGAAAAGACGGTAAACAATAGTAAAATTGAATAAGCCATCTACATTTACACATAAAATTTGCAAGTCGTAGTTTTAATATGTATGCAATTTTATAAATAGTTCAAAATATAAATAATTAGAAATCACATATATATATCAACTAATACTACATTTAATTAAGAAAAAAAACGTCGTGTTGTGACATTTTCCCTTTTAATTAGTAAATGTTAAACAACTCCATTTAAAAAATTGTATTGTTTACATTAGATTTATTTAGCAGCAAACAACTCTCTCTCTAAATAATAAAATTTGTAAGCTAATTTATTTAAATAAATTTATTAGTACAAATATAAAACATAAAATCAAGAAAATAAATAAAATGATTTGAGGGGTATTTTTATATTTACATAGATTAATCTCATGATATTAAATCCTATGTATTACTAATACCACCAAATGGAAGGTATTAGTTATACATCATATAATACATGTAAGATGTATAACTAATCCATGAATTAGTAATGCATAGGCACAAAATCCTACCAAACATATACGTGAATTATTTATCTTAATACTCCCTACCAAACGACCCCTAAAGTTTTTCACATGCTAAATAACATGTTTTAAGAATCGAACGTCATTAAATTAATAAGTAAATTCAAGATTTAAATTTATAAATTCTTATTTTAATTTTAAATTAATATTAATAGTAACTAGATTCACATTAAATTTTAAAAATATTTAATAAATTTATCATTATATATACCGAGTATAAAATAAAAGTTATATTAATTTTTATATACTCGTAAACCATACTCTACCTCCGCCACTGCTTTTGCCTAGACAAATGTTTATCGATCGATGTATATTAGATACAACTGAAATCTGTTTTCTTTATATAGAATGATATTACTTTCAATTGCTTTTTGTTACATTTTTTAGTGATTTATCATGATGTACATCACCTTTTTTTCAAAAAAAAAAATCGAAGAAAGAAAACTACGTATATCTATTTTGTAAGTTCAAATTTTGGTGAAGGTAAAAATATTAACTTAATTTCTTTCTATTTATTCCAACTTTGATGGATAATTATCGGTGATTATATTAATGAGAGATAAAAGATCGCATAAAAAATTTGTCAAGGTGTATGTAAATTAACATAAACATTACATTATTTTTTTAAAATGGAAATGGAGAATTTAGAAAAGAGGAGAAAAAGTTCTTGGCACGATCCATTGATTCATATAGAATAGGTGCACGATCTACTTTGCGCGTTCCATCCTTCGGCCCTTGGCGACAACAAAGGGTATAGTTGCTAGTAGTGGTTGTGTAGTCTAGTCAAATTGAGCAAAGGGGTGGTACAAGGACATCTCCTCAAGAATCCTCATGAAATATTTAAATGAGCTAAAGTTTATTCAAAATAATTAAGTGGTTACAAAAATTTTTTATTAAAAGAACACACTTAATTATGAGTTGAGATTTGAACAATTCAAATGCAAACTTTTGCATTTGATCATATTCTATTGTGAAATTTGAAAAAAAATAGTTTTTATTTTCAAAATTAAAAAATAATATTTGAAAATTAGTCATGAATACAAATTAGAGTTGCTTTTGACTTTTTGTTAATAATTTGAAATGAAAAAAAAATGAAAATACATTTTTGTTTTTTTTCAAATTCTTGTAAATTTGAAATTCAACTTCAAGTGGGAATTTGAAATTTTATGGTCAAATGTATTTTAGAGTTCAATTCCGACAAAAAAGTAAAAAAAATTCATGGCCAAATGTTACATTAAAAGTAATGTTATGTGTACTTTTGTCCATGCAATAGAAATCACCTATAATCCAAGGGTAAATTTCACAAATAATCACGTAACTATACATTTTTTCCCCCACAAAAGTCACTTAACTATCATTTCTAACACACAATCACACAACCAAAATTACTAAATTTCGATCCGACTCGATGACGAAAAATTACATGTATAATGAACATCAACATTGATCAAGAAATTGCTTCAGTTAGCATATAAGACTTGTCTTTGCCTTCTGAATGCATTTGTTTCTCCTTTGACTTTTCACAAAAAACACCTTGTAATGAGAAGTCAGAAAGGCACGAGTGTCTGCTCTGTGATCCATGTCTGCATCAGTCTGCTGCAACATCACTTGCCTAGTTGAACCAAGTCTATGCACGATTGTGACGTTCATCTCTCAAAGCCAAGTCTCTAGCAGCTTCATTGGCTTCTTCATACACATGATAAAATGCACAAGTTATACGTTTCAGCAAGTCGGAAATTTCGTTCAACCTGCACATGGTTAGTTCATTTGGTTCAGGGTGACCATTAAGATATTGGATTAGTATAACGTTATCAGACACCACCATCAACTTCTGTGCCTTCGGCTTCCCTTCCACACATCTGACTAATCCATTCCTCAAGGCCTCCAGTCCAGCAATTACATTGTCTTTAGCATCAATGGTATCACTATAGCTGCCTAAACACATTCCAGTATCATCTTGAAAAACCCCACTAAATCGTCCTGGCTGATCACCTTCTGTACCGATCCCATAAATGTTTAGCTTAATCCAACCTAGTGGAGGAGGAACCGAGTTACATCTTAAACGGCGAGGCCCGCGATATGTACCAAGACTTTGTGCAAATCCCTCACTAGACATATCGCTTTGCATATCTTCCAAAAATGCTTCTTCAAAATACCTGCAACAGGAAAGTTAAAAGTACATCTTTAGGGATGAAGTGCACCTTACCCCCTCTATGGTTCCTTCAGCTCACCTCTATCCCTCTATAGTTTCTTGTAAGCAAATAATTTCAAAGTACTTTGTATAATTCAACCAAAACAATCAAGATTCTCCAACTAACACTTAAATACTTATCATGTCAAAAGCATATCTTATTACGGGGGAAATAAAGGAAAAAATCATACAGAGAGAGAGAGAGAGAGAGAGAGAGAGTAAGGGAAAATGATTTTCAACAATGCTAAGTTGAAACAGCTTTGTATCCACGAATCAACAATTAAAAGAATGAGCTAATTCTGCATAAGAGAACTGTATTCAATAACAAATGGAAAGTTTGGTATCTAGTCTCACATCTAAGTACCTTTGCCAATCCAACCAATGTCGATCTCCACCACTTCTTTTATATTTTGTAATCTTAGTCACTGAATCAACCACAAAAAAAAACTTTGTTCAGTGCAAGTGTTGTGGACCAACCAATAAATTCTCCAAGTTGAATCAAGATAGAAAGAGATACAGTACCAGGGAGTGATGTTTCCATGTTAATGTTGGGACCCACATCAAAGAAATGCCAAGCAAATCTTGAGAACACATTAATATATATCTCCTCATTACTAGCTTTTATGTCAATCTCTGTTATGAAGGGGAGAATTCTCTCCAGGCGTTGCACTGTTTCTTCATTCTGATTACATGGTGAGTTATTGGTCAACAAATCGTGAAATGAGTTTGTCAATAGAAAAATCTGGTTAATACAAGACGAAGACCAGTTTGCTCCCAACAGGTTGCCAATAAGACAATAATTAGGAACAGGCATGTAGAACATTGTTGGTCTCTGAACTTGCCTCTTACAATTTTCATCAATGGTCAACATCTCTACATCCAGTTTTCTGAAAACTAGCATGTCAGCTGGAGACATTAAAGGATCATATACTTGTATATTGCCAATCCAATTAGAAAAATCTCGTTTTAGTAGGAGAACTACGGCAAGCTGAAATTGTGAATTGAAACCGTATTCCATGCTTCCCAAAGCATAGATTACCACCTGAACATGTGAATGGGAGCCTAAAAGGCGAAACAAATGTTGTTGAAAAGTTTCATTGTGTTCGAGATCGAAGCGCATTCCAGCATACAATTCAGAGTTCCCAACATTCTTCATCATCAGTTTAATCTCTTTAAGCAGCCTTTCTGCCTCATCTTGTATGTGAAAATAAACATTGGACTCCATATTCTCATCGCAATTCATCTTTGCACCCCAATTCTAGATTAACGTTGGACTCTCTTGTGTCCTGGAGTTAATATAAACCTGTAAGTGTAGAACTTAAAGTACAAAATCGCTACAAGAATGCATTTCTCATTATCTGCAAGTATAGAACTCAAACGAACAAAATTGCCAGCAGGCTAAAAGTAGCTCATCACCTAGAAAAGTTTTTACTCCACACTGTTAAGAGTACACTTGTTGCACATCAAATACTGCATGTTTGAAACCACATAGATATTTCGAGAAGCAACTCATTTATGACTTGTGGGGGATAAGAGGAAAATGAACATTCGCCTCTTTCTTTAGCCCATGTTTAAGTTCAAAAACCAAGTTCTTCTAAACTCAACTTCTTCCATTTAGGAGCATTCTTTATTCAAAACCAATCAAGCTGGACTTACAACAATTACGCACGAATGCAAGCTCTTCTGAACTCAATTTCTTCTATTTAGGTGTGTCCAGTCACCTACTTCAACTAACACTACAAATTCACAAAAAACCTTGTACTAATGAAAATTGAAACCCTGAAGTGCCAAATCACAATGCAAAGAATAAACCTGAATTTCATTTTTTAGGATCTCCTCTTCCCATCTACACTATTCGGGAGTCTGTAATTCAGCTGGATACTTCTACTAATCAATAAGCAATTCAACTGCCACAACACACTTACTCTACTGGACCTCAAATGAAGTGGCAATAAAAGAACTTGGAAGTCTACCTCTCTACGATAGAGAATTTATTCTTACCCTATAATAAGGATAGACATAATTATTTGACCTTCCTAGCAGGTAAATTCATAGGCATCTACTTCTATTTTGGCGAAGAATATTTTTATGCCTGAAAATCAGGTTACAGTATTTTACCGCTAAGGGGGTACAACAGCAATAACAACATACCAAGAGGGGTCTGGGCAGTGTAGAGTGTATCCAGACCTTACCTACCTCATAGAGGTAGAGATGCTTCTTCCGAACTACCCTCGGCTCAAGTGCAACAAATCAAAGTAGTTATGGAAATACGACAGTGAAGAAAACATGTCAATTAATAAGGAAAACAGTAAAGAGCATTCAATAAAAAGTGAAATAACGCAGTAACTGAAAAGGAGCCTACTAGTATCAACTATCAAATGACAAAATTAGTCTCTACATAGACAAATATATGAAAAAAACAGATGATTATAGAGAGATGGAAACGCAGAAGGAAATTGTAGATCCTCCAGTCGAACTTAGACAATTACTATTCCGAATACGACTTAACGGAATCCTCACAGAACACATTCGACTTAATTTTACAACCTGTGAGTAATAAATACTCCAAATATGAGAGTAAAAGAGGATATACTGACAGCAACAATCACCGGAAGTGTGGAAATGCGCCTCGAGTCGCAATTGAAGTCATCGCTGATCACACACCACCAGCACCACCGTCATAGCTATATGAATCTATGCAAAGGCTTCAAATCAACGAGAAAATTTGAAGATGTAGTCATTTTCCGCTTCCACAAAACTCAATCAAACAAAATTTATACCATAAATTGAGAATTGAGAGCTCTACCAGGAAAGCAGAAGTGCACTTTACCAATCGATTCCGCCGGAGAAAGAGAGCGGTGGAGTAGGCGGCAAGATGGTGGAAAAAGCGCGCTAAAGAAGAACGAAAGGAGTGCTAGGCATTTAGCGGAAAAACAAAACAAACAAATCGCTTTATTTATTTATTTTTGAAATTTAGTTTGATCATACTTGTTTTTTTAAGACTTTCTAAAATTTGATTGAATTTTTTTAAAATAATATTTTTAAATATTAGCAAACTTATCAATTTTATTAGTTTATCTAAACATACTACTAATAATACTTAATCACATAATATCATAAATTAAATCTCATATACGAGCTACGATATATTATTACAAACTATTAATAACATACTATTAAGAAAATTCTCATCATTAATACAAATGGTAAAATTTCAGTTGATTTCTTCTTCTTTATGGAAAGAACGAAATAGACTTCTTCTTTTCCTAAAAAAAAAACTACTAGTATTTTCTTGGTACTAATTATATTTATTTATTTACTTATATCTTCTCTAGTTGATCTTTCTTCGATTGGAGTTTGGATGCTGACTAATGGTGGAGTTAGATGTGAAGATGGGATTTAAATATCAAAAAACAGAATTATGGTACGTAAAGAAAAAATAATTGTTTGATACATACATCATAATATTATGATTTTTTTTCTTAATATAAGAGAAAACAAGTTCAAATAGATTCTATATCATAATCCTAATAAGGTATAGGGCATCCTCTCAACTAGGGTTCTACGTTGAACTCCATATTGTTTACGTGGTTTATCGTAAGAAACTTCTTAATAAAGCTACTACTAATTTTATGTACTTGTATCATTATTAAGATTTTGTAAGATTGACTCTTATACACGGTTTTCAAGATGTCTTACATTTTCTTTTTTTTATCTTATGATCATGCAGTATCATCTTACATACTCATTAACATTCCATCTACTAACTACATACTCTACTTTGTGTTGCATCCTTTTATGATGTAGATTCAGGCACTCATTCCCAGAATCGTGGCTAGACAAGTAATGTGAAGTATATGTGCATATACCTTTGTTAGTATTTAATTTCTCCGCAAAATAGAAATCGCCTATAATCAAAGGGTAAATTTCACAAATGATCACGTAACTATCATATTTTCTCCAAAAAAAAGTCACTTAACTATCATTTCTAGCACAAAAATCACACAATCAAAAATACTAACTTTCCGATGAATAACTCATCTCTTACACCGACCCAGCCTGACCCAAAACCCATACGAAGAAAGTAAATAACATGCCTCAGCAGAACTAGGCTTGTCTTCATCAGTAACTGCTCTGTGATCCATGTCTGCATCAGTCTGCTGAAACATCACTTGCCATAAAATACAAATTCCCTAGAAAGCTTCACCCCACCCGGCGGGACAAAAAACAAAGCTATCTATGCGCGATTATGACGTTCATCACTCAATGCCAAGTCTCTTGTAGCTTCATTGGCTTCTTCATACACGTGATAAAATGCACAAGTTATATGTTTTAGAAAGGCGAAAATTTCTTTCAACACATCTGACTAATCCATTCCTCAAGGCCTCCAGTCCAGCAATCACATTGTCGTTAGCATCAATGGTACCACTATACTTACCCAAACAAATTCCAGTATCATCTTGAAAAACGCCACTAAATCGTCCTGGCTGATCACCTTCTGTACTGATCCCATAAATGCTTAGCTTAATCCAACCTAAAGGAGGAGGAACCGAGTTGCATCTTAAACGACGAGGCCCGCGATTTTCACCAAGAAATTGCGCAAATCCCTCACTAGACATGTCGCTTTGCATAACTTCCAAAAATACTTCTTCAAGATACCTGCAACAGGAAATTTGAAAGTACATCTTTAGGGATGCAGTACACCTTACACCTCCTATGGTTACTTCAGCTCACCTCTATCACTCTGTAGTTTCCTCTAAGCAAATAATTCAAAGTACTTTGCATAATTCAACCAAAACAATCGAAATTCTCCAACTAACGCTTAAATACTTCGCATGTCTGAAGCATATCTTATCACGAGGGGAAATAACAGAAACAATCATACACAGAGAGAGATAGAGAGAGAGAGAGAGTAAAGGATAATGAATGAGCTAACTCTGCATAAAAGAACTGTATTCAATAACAAATGGAAGGTTTGGTATATAGTCTCACATCTAAGTACCTTTGCCAATCCAACCAATGTCGATCTCCTCCACTTCTTTCATATTTTGTAATCTTAGTCACTGAATCAACAACAATTTTTTTTTTTATGTTCAGTGCAAGTGTCATGGACCAACCAATAAATTCTCCAAGTTGAATCAAGATAGAAAGAGATCCAGTACCAGGGAGTGATGTTTCCATGTTAACGTTGGGACCGACGTCAAAGAAATGCCAAGAAAATCTTGAGAACACATTAGTATAGATCTCCTCATGACTAGTTTTTATGTCAAACTCTGTTGTGAAGGGGAGAATTCTCTCTACGCGTTGTGATGTTTCTCCATTCTGATTACATGATGAAATATTGGTCAGCAAATAGCGAAATGAGTTTGTCAATAGAAAAATCTGGTTAATACAAGACGAAGACCAGTTTGCTCCCAACAGGTTGCCAATAAGACAATAATTAGGAACAGGCATGTAGAACATTGTTGGTCTCCGAACTTGCCTCTTACAATTTTCATCAATGGTCAACATCTCAACATCCAGTTTTCCGAAAACTAGCATGTCAGCTGGAGACATCAAAGGATCATATACTTGTATATTGCCAATCCAATTGGAAAAATCTCGTTTAAGTAGGAGAACTACTGCAAGTTGAAACTGTGAATGGAAACTATATTCCATGCTTCCCAAAGCATAGATTACCACCTGAACATGTGAATGGGAACCTAAAAGGCGAAACAAACATTGTTGAAAAGTTTCATTGTGTTCGAGATCGAAGCGCATTCCAGCATATAATTCAGAGTTCTCGACATTCTTCTTCATAAGTTCAATCTCTTTAAGCAGCCTTTCTGCCTCATCTTGTATGTGAAAATAAACATTGGACTCCATATTCTCATCGCAATTCATCTTTGCACCCCAAATCTAGATTAACGTTGGACTCTAGCAATTTACACACTATTTGGAACAGCTAATAATGCAGCTACTCTCTCTTGTGTCCTGGAGTTAATATAAACCTGTAAGTGTAGAACTTAAAGTACAAAATCGCTACAAGAATGCATTTCTCATTATCTGCAAGTATTGAACTCAAACGAACAGAATTGCTAGCAGGCTAAAAGTAGCTCATCACCTAGAAAAGTTTTACTCCACACTGTTAAGAGTATACTTGCTGCACATCAAATGCTGCATGTTTGAAGCCACATAGATATTTCGAGAAGCAACTCATTTATGACTTGTGGGGTATAAGAGGAAAATGAACATTCACCTCTTTCTTTAGCCCATCATTAAGTTCAAAAACCAAGTTCTTCTAAACTCAACTGCTTCCATTTAGGAGCATTCTTTATTCAAAACCAATCAAGCTGGACTTGCAACAATTAAGCACGAATACAAGCTCTTCTGAACTCAATTTCTTCTATTTAGGTGTGTCCAGTCACCTACTTCAACTAACACTACAAATTCACAAAAAAACTTGTACTAATGAAAATTGAAACCCTGAAGTGCCAAATCACAATGCAAAGAATAAACCTGAATTTCATTTTTTAGGATCTCCTCTTCCCATCTACACTATTCGGGAGTCTGTAATTCAGCTGGATACTTCTACTAATCAATAAGCAATTCAACTGCCGCAACACACTTACTCTACTGGACCTCAAATGAAGTGGCAATAAAAGAACTTGGAAGTCTACCTCTCTACGATAGAGAATTTATTCTTACCCTATAATAAGGATAGACATAATTATTTGACCTTCCTAGCAGGTAAATTCATAGGCATCTACTTCTATTTTGGCGAAGAATATTTTTATGCCTGAAAATCAGGTTACAGAATTTTACCGCTAAGGGGCTACAACAGCAATAACAACATGCCAAGAGAGGTTTGGGCAGTGTAGAGTAGTATCTAGACCTTACCCTACCTCATAGAGGTAGAGATGCTTCTTCCGAACTACCCTCGGCTCAAGTGCAACAAACCAAAGTAGTTATGGAAATACAACAATGAAGAAAACATGTCAATTAATAAGGAAAACAGTAAAGAGCATTCAATAAAAAGTGAAATAACGCAGTAACTGAAAAGGAGCCTACTAGCATCAACTATCAAATGACAAAATTAGTCTCTGCATAGACAAATATATGAAAAAAACAGATGATTATAGAGAGATGGAAACGCAGAAGGAAATTGTAGATCCTCCAGTCGAACTTAGACAATTACTGTTCCTTAACGGAGTTCTCACAGAACACATTCGACTTAATTTTACAACCTGCGAGTAATAAATACTCCAAATATAAGAGTAACAGAGGATATACTTACAGCAACAATCACCGAAAGTGTGGAAATGTGCCTCGAGTCGCAATTGAAGTCACCGCTGACCACACACCACCAGCACCACCGTCATATCTATATGAAATGTATGTGAAGGTGGCCTTCAAATCAAGTCTTTTTCCGCTTCCACAAAATTCAATCAAACAAAATATACACTAAAAAAATTGAGAATAGTCAGCTCTACCAGGAAAACAGAAGTGCACTTTACCTGTCGATTCCGCCGGAGAAAGAGAGCGGTGGAGTAGGCGGCGAGATGGTGGAAAAAGAGCGCTAAAGAAGAACGAAAGGAGTGCAAGGCATTTACCGGAAAAACAAAAAAAAACAAATCGCTTTATTTAATTTTTTTGAAATTTAGTTTGATCGTACTTGCTTTTTTTAAGACTTTTTAAAATTTGATTAAATTTTTACTAAAACATATTTTTTAAAAATTAGCAAACTTATCAATTTGATTAATTTATCTAAAACATACTACTAATTTTTTTCTAAAAGAATAATACTTCATAAGAAAATAATTACATAATATTATAAATTAAATTTCGTTACGAGTTAAGAAATAATTATTACAAACTATTAAAAAAATCATTAATACAAAAGGTAAAATTCCAATTGATTTCGTCTTCTTTATGAAAAGAAAGAAATAGACTTCTTTTTCTTTTAAAAAAAACTACTTTTTTTTGTACTAAATATTTTATTTATTTCCTTATATCTTCTTTAGTCGATCCTTCTTCTGGAGTTTGGACGCTGACCAATGGTGGAGTTAGATGTGAAGATGGGAATTGAAAAATTGTATTATCGTTGTAAGGAAAAATAATCGTTTGATATATACATCATAAAATTATGATTTTTTTTCGTAATATAAGAGAAAACAAGTTCAAATAGGTTCTATACCCGACAAGTATAGGGCATCCTCTCAACTGGGGTTGTGCGTTGGACTCCATGTTGTTTACATGGTTTATGTCGGTTGTAAGAAACTCCCTAATAAAGCTATTACTAATTTTATGTACTTGTATCATTATTAAGATTTTGTAAGATATGACTTTTATACACTATTTTCGAGATGTCTTTCTTTACGTTGCAAACAGGTTCTATACTCTGACAAGACTCTCAATGCATTGACTAATTGATTCAAAGTTAGATAATATGGTTTATCAATAGTCTTAAAAGGTTTTATAGTCACTTGGAAAAATCTATCACCTTGCTATCCTTATCTACGAACTAGTGGATGCTAAACCATCACATATACACTAGAATACTTTTAAGAGATCATATGTAGACTTTTTTCCAAGTAAGATAATTTGAAGTCATTACTTCAATTGCATTTTTTTTCCTTGATAGCTTGAAAGTAAGTTTCCTTCAAGATTTTTCACATCTCTTTGCATTATTCCATCCAACGATAAGGTAAATGGTTTTTTCTGATAGTGTACTAGAGATCCAACTTCTCAACAACACATATTTCTCCTCTTTATCATCAATGTTTTTGCCTTTATCATTGACTTTCAAACTACTTTTGTCACTGCTAGAAGTGACTTCATTCGTGGCAACTATATTGGTTCGTCCTGGATAAGATAGGCTAGTCTCATAACTTAGATAAGTACATCATAGTGTATTTATACACTTGCAAGTTATACAAAATATAGAGAGTAATACTCTTAATACAAGATAACTATAATACTCCTAATATACTTTAACATGAACTTTATATTTAAGATAATCACTTGTCACTAAACCTTATATCGTAGTGATTTCATCTCGATCTTTAACATAGAGTGACCTATAAGAAATCCTAACGGACCTTAGAGTTTGATGAAAGATTGAACTCGTTTTGTAGAGTCCAGTGTTAAATCTGATGAAATTTTAATGTCTACAGAGCTGATCGATGTCATTACCATATTTAATTAGTGAACAATGAACATCGTATCCAATATAAAAATATTATTTTCCCGAACTAATGCTCCTAAAAATGTATACATATTAAAGTAAATTTGATACTAAAAACAAGTAAAAAGTTAAAACAACGGCATTCAAATCGCACTAACATGTTAGCTTAAATTTATAATTGCATAAAATTTATCTATACCAAACCTATACCCAGAATTAGTTTCTAAAATTTATAATTGCATAAAATTTATCTATACCAAACCTATATCTAGAATTAGTTTCTAAGGTAACAAGTAATATTTTGACACAATAGTCCCAAAGTAAGTTAAATCTCTATTCTCACAATTAATAAGTACTCGTTTTTGTATACGTGCGTTGCACGTGTTTTTCATGTTAATCAGTACAATTTTTTAAATTATATAAATGATGCTAAAATATGTAAGTAATAAGTGACTAAATTTAGGAAAGGGTAATTGTTTGTAGCTATAAACAACCAATTGAATTGGCATAACATTTTTCTTATGTAGTTTTCATTTATCTTATACTCAGTACGGCACTTTCCTTATTTTTTTAATATTTCAATAACATATAGTTTATAGGTAAACATAAGTAACGTTGATTATGTTTGTAAATGTTTCATATCTTAAAGTTTGTGTCTTGTTTTTAAGAAACTATAATCTCCTCCTCCTTATATCCACATACATATCAAGATGTTGTTTTCGAATAAAAATTGTATTTCATAATGTAGAAATATTGATTAACATATGTCTTCTTTAAGATCGATAATGTATCGTTGCCAATTTCACAGGGTACACTTGAAAAAATTATATTTATTTGTAATAGATAATTGCATGTACAACTTTCTTTGTTTGATTCAAGATTATGAATCCTTCATGTGTGAATTTTATATGAGAATATTAACTAAATTATTTAAATATAGTAGTATTACGAAATATAACATAATCAATCCATATTTTCAAAAAAGCTAGAACTTAATACAAATGATTGAAATAATCCAATTGATTTGGCAGTATCAGGGGTACAACTGACTAAAGTGGTGCAATTTTCTAAAGACAATGGCACAATCCTTGTTTATGATTATGCATATGTACTTATGTATATATGTGATGACAGTCCAAAGCCCAATTTGAGATTACTGGACCCAAACACGTAATGTTTTCTAGTGAAAGCTTCTGCTATTCAGATCATGCTGTTTGGTTAACATTAAGTTTTACTTTATTTTCTAGTGACAGCTTCTGCTATCTTTTGGTCAAACCCTATAGCATGTAACAGTGTAGTATAGATGAAAAAACTCATAATGTTTGTATATCAGTTTGTTAGCAGTTACTTATCGACTACAACGATCCATCTACTTCTATTACTCTTTTTAATCTCATCACAACCATACCTCAATTACATACTTCTTTTAATAAAATTATAAGAAGGGATTATACAGGATATAACTGGTATCGAAGTAAATGCAACATATATTTAAATGAAAAAAATAAATATTACAATAGTTGAATTCAAAGTAATTGAATGTTTTTTGAATCTATAAAGACAAATTATTTTAGTTTATGTTGTATCTGACTTAGTATCTAAGTTGAATTTTGGGAATGAACACATAGTTGAAAACACTCTGGATTTCTTTATATTTCAAACTTGAGCTATCTATTAAAATTTTGATTTTTTCTCTCTTAGTTACTAATTTTTATATCGATCTTTATTTTCATAATCACTTTATGTGTCATATTTCTGACTTGCACTCTAAATACACTATTTACTTAACCTGAAATTTTTATATTCTAGTGTCTCTCTCCAATCTTCGAGTCAATCGTTATTTCCACCGCGTATCTTGTAAATCAATACTATATCATCTTTACAAGTTACAACATGAATAGTGTATCATTTCAATCTTTGATTATCACCAATTCTATTTAAGTCCAACTTCTGCAGATTTCCACATAACTTTATGGAGTATCATTCTTCACAACATCCTCCAAAGAATTATTTTCAAGTTCTTGATTTCAATAGAAAATCTTCACTATTTGTTTAGTGCAGAAATTCATTGGTTGGTCATATGACTATTTGCATACAATATCATAGCAATATCGTAGAGGAGAGGAAGTAAATATTATTTTTAGAAAAACATTTTGCATGTGTTTCAAGCCTTCAATTATGTGTTTTTTGTTCATATTATAAAACCTTCATCTTGGTGTTAATTTTCATATAAATTTTGAGTTTTTGATATATATTTTCTAACTGGAAATATTTATCATAACATCATAATTTTATTTTTATCCTACATTAAAGATTAAATATTACTTCAAAATAACTTGTTCGCCCGATCAAATGAACGTTAAATGACTTTTGAGTTAGGTGTAAATTATATCTCTTACTCCTAAGTGATGCAAGATAAAGTTATGATAGTTTTTTTATGTCAACTTGCTCACATTATTGATTATAAAGACGGATAAAGAAGAAGGATTGTGGTAGTCTAGACGTCAACATAAAAATAGCCATGTTATGTGGAGCATGGGAAAGCAAAATGATATTTTTTTCTTCTCAAAGCTTTTTATTTCATACAAACTACCATAAAAACAAGCTTAACAGATGCAAAGACTGAGGATTCATTTTTTTTTGTAAAACACACGCATTAAATATTCGAAAGAAAAGGTAATGGTTGATAAGTCAACAATAATAGAAAAAAGTTATGTACCAAATTTATAACAAACCAAATGACACAATTGAAAATATTGTACCTACAACATACAAGCCTACCAATATCAATTGTTACAAAACAGAAAACTTTTTTTAAAAAAAGTGTTTGGTTAGAAAAAAAAAATAGAAAACGATATTCACCAAATAATTGCACCCTTTTCAAACTAGATAAATCTCTTTTGAGCACCAATGGATGTGGTGCAGCGGATGAAGCTACTCTTCCCTTTATTAGAGGTCTCAGATTAAATTCGAGTATGAAAAAATCCTTGATAAGGAGCGCTTTCCCACTGAATGGGGCCCTACAACGCAAATCCGAAATAGTCGGACTCCAATAGAGATACAAACACCACATGAGAAACCAAAAATAAATAAAATATTTTTGCATATTTTCCAACTCACATTACAATCAGTTACCAAACGACTCCTAAACATTAAATATTCAAAAGCACAAATAAATAAAAGATAACAAGTAAATTATCTTGACAACTTATACATCCATTTTTCAATTCTCTATGAAATTTGACCACCACCACCACCCCGACCCCCCACCCCCCAAAAAAAGAAACCGTATACAAGTTGGAAATTTCCTTCAACTTCAACAAGGTTATTTCGTTTTGGATGTGGTTTAGGGTCATAAGAGACCTCTAGCACTAAGTCGAGTTTGATGTCTTCCTACCGACTAAACTTTGTGTTTCACTAACATTGAACAATGTTGTATATTAAACCACTTCCAATACACTTCTCACACCTAGGAATAGACCTTAACACATATGTACAAGTATGACATTATCCGATTCAAACTTATATACTTACGACGAATTATTCAGATTCTAAGAGTAGAATTGTGAGGTGTTACAATTAGGTGATTGGATGTGTTTTGAAACAAGATTTCCGTTTAGAATTTGAAAAGTTTGACCATAGTTAACATTTTGTATTAAAGAGGTCTATTGGAGTTCTTATGATTCAACTAGGTAGAGAGGTTATTAATGGCTTAGTCAGATGTTTTGCATGGATCTTGAGACGCTCGGGAGTTATTTTTCCCTTGGATCAATTCTAGTTAATTTGGAAATTTCAGGTTGACCACGATCGACATTTGGTCAAAATGATCAAGGATGGGTGATTTGATTATTCTAATAAGTTTGAAACATATTTAATAATTGATTTGCACATTTAGTTTTTGTCTAGGGTGTTTCGATTAAGTTTTGAGGTGTGAAAAGATGTGTTTATCATAGTCAATGCACCAATGGTAGGTCGAGCTAGTTTCCTAGGATAGTCTGCATTCACGAAGAGTTGACATATATAAGCCTTCATAGCATTCATGAAATATAATCCATGTGGAATTCACAAAGAATAAATTTTGTGGGCCTAATTTGGGTTAGGCATCACGTTCACGATGAGTTAATGATTATCGTGTTCGAGTTGGGTATGTCATGTTCGCGATGGGTTGGGTCATGTCAATTGGTCAATGGTCATGTTTGTAGCTGGGCTCGAAGGACATTTTCGAATTGACTATAATAAATCATGTTGGAATGTATACGTCCACGTATATCAATGGGACCAGGTCTTCGGCACAGTTGCGAAACAAGCAGTAAAGTAAATGTTGAAGTTAAAGATTGCACAATCAACTTTACATGGAAACCTCCTTGCTCAAGGGAGTAAAACCACGACCTGGCCTGCCAGGACTTTTCAAACTGCATTCACTAATCTTCTCGAGCAAAAGTAAAAGTCAGTTTACAAACTGAGATTAGCCTACTAATCCCAACTCTAAGCAATACCTCCTATTACTTAGATGAGCCAGATCAGATACAACACTGCCCACTAAGCTATCACCCTAGATAACTTAGACTTTGCTAAGCGGATACCATACCGCCCACTAAATCAACTAGCTCCTAGATGACTTAAACTTTGACTGAGCAGATACAACACTACTCACTAAATCGGCTAACTCTAACCGACTTAGACCTTTCACACAGAAACAAATGATCTACTATCCTTTATAACTTAGGAGTAGATTTACAATGTAAGCACATAAGACACAAAGCTCTAAATACAACAAAGACTCTTTTTCACTCTATCAGGTCCCTTTGTTGAGTTGAGCAGTGTTCTTCCTATAAGATGGCCTTCTTTTCAAGCTTAAGAATTTTCAGAGAAAATCCAAGTTTAGTTTGCCAAATCTTGAGTTTGTGTATTTTGGAAAGAGATAATATAAATAAACACAAACTCGTTGAAACAATCCTATTGGCTGAAGGCCTGCTGTTTAGAAAAGTTGTGCACCTACCACATCAGAGGTGATAGCTTTTCTGACAGTCAGACTTGTCACCTTTTCACGTAAGCAATCTTGCATGGACCATGTCCCTTGCAAACTTCTTTATGAGTTCTTGAAAGGCTTATTGGCGACTTCTTCCTTTGAATGAATGAATTTAATATGGTGTTTGTCAATATATTAGTCATGAAGAATTATTATCCAATATACAAACAACCTCGTCGCTTCTGATTGGTGAAGTAGTCTGCAGCTTCACCAACTCTCTGAAGCGGACAACTTTTACAGGTGTACAACACTTTGACAACTGACGAGCATACTCTGCAGAGGACCAGGTCCCTGCACTTGTGAGAAGATTATCAAAACATCTAGGAGCGTTATCACTTATTTTTTCCTCATTTTTGATGATGACAAACAACATACACAGATCCTCACGTGAGTGTAAAAACATTCATTCAAATACACAACAAATTCCCCATTTGTTAGTGCATGACTAACAACAATGTTCCTCATTAGTTCAGTTCCCCCTTAGATCAATGCCCTTAATTCCAGTTAACTTTACAACAAAACTTCCCCCTTTTGACATAATTGAAAAGGTGCAGCAGTAAATATATTCAAGTTAAATGCAAGGCAATAAAGAATTTCAGGGCCTTGGGCCACACAGAACATGTGTATGTAAGCATAAAGAGAATATTAAGCCACACATAAACAGGGCAGAAACCTACATAACATTAGATCACAAATACTGGTCACTGTAGTCAGTCAAAACAACACAAAGCCACAAGAGTTTTAATCAGGATTGAAGAATAAAGAGGGAAACTAGGGAAACAAGACTCGTTTAGGATAAAAGGGAAGGGGATTGAGGGTGCGCATAAACAAAGACAGACGCTCATTTGCATCCTCATGAACCTTGATAAGCTGCTTGTTGAGAGCCTTAACTTCCTCACTGAGTGAGGCATTTGTCTTCAGCGGCCTTTCATTTTCATCCCTTAACTTTTGCAACATCTGCTCATTTCCATCACTGGTACCAGTTCCCCTCAAAACCGCCTTCTGTAATTCAGACTTCAGTATAGCAATTTTAATCTCCTTGTTATTTAGAATCTCAGTAAGAACAATCACTTCCCATTTAAGAGCAACTTGCTGCTCTAGAACATCTGCCACTTGAGACCTGTCCCTAGCTTTTCCCTCAACACACTCACATTCCATCATATTGGCAAGGAGGTTGATATCCTCAAATTCATCAAGCTTCTCCATGAGAAAAAGCTCAATAGCAGATGCCACAGTTCTCTTTTCAGTTCTGGGCACCAACACTTTGTTGATGAACTCGGAAAGCAACTGATATTCCCTTTTGAGAAACCTTTTTGGTAACCCTGCTTTTTTGACATCTCCACGTTTTGTGGCAAGTTTAGTGAAGTCACTGGATGGTTTACAACCTTCAATCGTTTGAATTCCTTCCACATAAACTCCTAAAATGATCCCCATAATTTCTTCATCCAGACATATTTCGACATCCCTGATAGTAGTCGTGATTCCACCACCTTCCAAAAGTTCCATTTTGTAGAAAAATTCATGCACCCCAGGTTCCTGCAAGTACGGAACTGGTGTTTCGAAGAGATGGTTCCATCCTTGAATGGAGACAACATCAAGAAAATTTGACATGCCAAATTTGGTTAGAATGTCAGGGTTAAAGACTCTACCATTTAAAACCTTTTGGTTCTCCATTGTCGTTATCCGCTCCTCCCTTGTCATTTCCTTTTCTTCACTTTATTTTTGAACCCTAGGACCTGGTCCCTTTACAAGTTTTAATATTTCAGCCACCTATTTTCTAACTTTCTCCCTTTTCACAGGAGATTTCTTTGCAGCCTTCTGGAGTAGGAAAGGAGAAGTTGAATGAACTAGGGTTTTCAACTTCTTGGGAGATAGGTATCTTTGAAGAAGAGTTAGAGTTAGGCATTTTGAGAGAAAGAGAAAAAAAAACTTTGGAAAGGGGATTAGTGAATTTCAACAAGAATTGTTTGAAGAGATTTTGTAATTAATTCACTAAGAGAAGTAGTATTTAAAACCAAAAAGGCATCGGGTCTCCAATAGTGGCAACTTTTGGTTTAAAAGCGAAAAGACAACTGAAACTGGCGCGATGAATGGGCGACAAACACGTGGCAGTGATGTTGACAGACAAACAGTGTAGCGTAAGCGATACTAACCTCATGAGGACCAGGTCCCCTTTTCAGTTTGCAACCCTGCCTGTATGATTAGATCTTCCCTTCAGCTAAACACACTATGAGTGTATACCTGCATTAAGGTACCAGAAGTGAATTCTTAAGTGACAAACATTAAACAAGTATAGATACCTGCCCTCTGTAACATAATCAAAATAGAAGATTTTCGTGCAAACTTGTCAAGGAATCAGGTAATCTTGTGCATCCCCAGCCTCATCTTGTTTTTAATGAAACATTATTTACTCAATGACTTTGTAAAGATATCAACCAGCTAGTCTTCAGTCTTACAGAACTTCATCACCACATTTTGCTTCTCAACATTGTCCCTCAGGAAATCAGTGATGATCCAAGAAAATGTGTCATGCCTGATGTACTTTTTTGATCTACAAGAAAGCCTGCATAGTAGCATCTGCAAAACCAGTTATATCAAGTGAGTCACTTGTTAGGTAGAAGAGGACCAGGTCTTGAGTTCCCTTCAGGTATCTTAGTATTCGTTTAGCAGTTTTTAGATATGACTTATTTGGTACAGCTTGAAACCTTGCACACATCCGTACACTGAAGACTATATCTAGTCTGCTTGCAGTGAGATACAAGAGTGACCCAATGATTCCCTTATACATAGTCTGATTTACCTCAACTCCATCTTCATCCAAGTCAAGCTTCACACTTGTGCTCATGGGAGTGTCAAGAACTTTTGCCTCAATCATATTGAACTTTCGAAGCAGTTCCTTGATGTATTTCTCTTGACATATAGCGGTACCCTGAACGGACTGTTTGATTTGCAGACCTAGGAAGAAAGTGAGTTTTCCCATCATGCACATTTCAAACTCACTGCTCATCAGATCAGCAAATTCCTTGCAAAGTAAATATGTAATGGCTCCAAAAATGATATCATCCACATAAACCTGCACAATCAACAACTCCTTTCCTCTGGATTTCAAGAACAAAGAATTATCATTTTTACCTCTTTTGAACCTATTTTCAAGAAGAAATTTTGACAAGCGTTCATACCAAGCTCTGGGAGCTTGTTTTAACCCATACATAGCCTTGTCTAACTTCAGCACATGATTTGGCAGTTTTGTATCTTCAAGCCTGGGGGCTGTTTACACTTCTTCCTTCAGATTCTCATTCAAGAAGGCACTCTTGACATCCATTTGGAAGACCTTAAATTCCATATGAGCAGCAAATGTTATCAGAATTCTGATGGCTTCCATTCTGGCTACAAGAGTAAAAGTCTCATCATAGTCAATCCCCTCCTCTTGGTTGTACCCCTGCACCACAAATCTTAACTTGTTTCTAGTAATGGCTTCATGCTCATCAAGTTTGTTTCTGAAGACCCAACTTTTTCCAATAGTTGTTCTGTTGATAGGTCGGGGGACCAGGTGCCACATTTTTCTCCTCTCAAACTAATGGAGTTATTCTTGCATTGATGTTACCCAATCTGTATCCTGTAGAGCTTCTTTGATGCTCCTTGGATCAATAGATGACATAAAGGCTGAATATGCAACTATCTTTCTTGTCCTGGATCTAGTTTGAATTCTAGAGTCAAGTGGAGAGATGAGATTGTCCAATGGATGAGAGGATTGATGTTTCCATCCGGATTTTCTGATCGACTCTTCTTCGATTTCAGTATCAGATACAGCATCATCATTTTCATAATTTTGAGATGGAACCTTTTGGGTAGTATTAGAGGGACCAAATGCTCCTGTGAGATCTGTAACAATTTCCTTTGCAACCTGTTTGTTTCTAGGGTTTAGGATATTCGTGTCTTCCTTTTCCTTGATCAGCTCTTCCATTTCATGGTCTCCCTTTTGATCATCAATTTTCTCAGATTCATCGAATGTCACATAAATGCTTTCTTCGACACATAGAGTTCTTTTGTTAGACACTTTGTAGGCCTTGCTGGTAGAAGAGTATCCTACAAACACACCTTCATCACTCCTGGCATCAAATTTACATAAGTCATCATTTCCATTATTTAGTACAAAACATTTGCATCCAAATGGCTTAAGGTGAGCAATTGAAGGCTTTCTGTCGTTCAAAAAATCATAAGGTGTCTTCTTTATCATAGATCTGATTTATTAGTAACATAGCATGTTGTGTTGACTACTTCTGCCCAGAAGTTCATAGCCAGCCCTGGGTCAATCAGCATAGTCCTTGCAATATCAACCAGAGTTCTGTTCTTTCTTTCAACCACTCTATTTTGTTGAGGAGTTCTTGGTGCAGAGAAATTATGATTGATTCCATTTTCAGCACAAAAACTTTCAATTTGAGAGTTCTCAAACTCTGTCCCATGGTCAGATACAATACTAGCAATCTTGCAGTTGACCTTCAGTTGAATTGCTTTGGCAAAAGTAATTAGAATTTTAGCAGTCTCATCCTTTTTTCCGCAGAAGCATATTCCAGGTGTACCTAGAGAAATCATCAACAATCACAAGAATATATTTTTTACCTCCTCTTCTTTGAATGCTGACAGGTTCACACAAATTCATGTGGAGAAGTTTCAAAGGTCTGGTAGTGCTCACACCCTTCTTTGCCTTGAAAGAAGATCTTGTTTGTTTGCCTTTTGCACAGGCGTCACAGACTTTGTCATTTGAGAACTTCAGTTTTGGTAGTCCACGGACCAGGTCCCCTGCAACAAGCTTGTTAAGTAAAGAGGTACTTACATGACCCAGCGTCTTTGCCGATGATTTGCGCCATCAGTTTGAGCACTCAAATATGACAAGTTATCTTCTTCAATAAAATCAAGATCAACAACATACACATTTTTGACTCTTTTTGTAGACATTACAATTTTCTTAATTGCACAGTTTGTAACCACACACCCTTCAGACATGAACTGGACTTCATTTCCCTTGGCGCAAATTTGATACACACTTAAGAGATTAAACTTCAGACCATCCACATAGTGTACACTGCCTATGGAATGATCTTCAGTTCTTCCTATCTTGCCAATACCAAGAATAATACCTTTCTTTCCACCGTCAAATGACACATCACCACCTTGGTGTGCTTCCAAAGAGAGGAAGTTTAAAGTATTTCCAGTCATATGCCTTGAGCATCCACTATCCATGTACCAGCATTGATTGTTCCCTCTCTTCTGCACATGAATCACTTATTAGACTTAGGAACCCACTTCAAACGGAGTTCCCAAAAACTGTCAAAAGGTTTAATGAGAAACCTTCTTGTCCATGGAGGTAAAATGTTCTTGCTAAAATGGTAACCAGAACCAGGTACCCTTTGATTTTTCTCAACAACTTTTCTTGACTTAAGAAACTTCTCCTGACTTTCTTTTACTCTCATCAGCTTCTCACACTTCTCTTTCAGATGGTCATTTTTACCACAATGGGTACACAAGAGGTTGTCTGAGAAAGATACATATTTACTATGTGGATGTAAGGAGGCACTATCTGTCTACAACCTAATCTCTTTCTGCTGTTGAACTGTTGACTTGCTAAGTTTGTGAGAATTTTAGACGAGTCAGTCCATTTTAGAGAGTGGTTCAGTTCTTCCTTGATCTTACATAGATCCTTTATTAGCCAAGAGTTTCTTTCTAAGGAGGCAACTAATTTGAACTCAGAGGTTTGAAATTTTTCTTCTAGTTCAACCTCAAAGTCACTGAGTTTTCGCTTCCCCCATTTACTGGTACCAGGTCCCTCACTGAGTTCCAGACTATCAGTCTCGAGGATACCTATCCTGATACTCAGTTCATACATTTGAGCATTAAGAATCGAGTTTTCATCTTCGCACAGATTTAGCTTTTCACTTATCATCAAATTTTCAGAGGTCAATTCATCAACTGAGTCAATTAATAGAGCAACAAGTTTTCTCAAATATTTAATGGGAAGAGAGTCTAAATCATCTTTAAGATCGAAAAGAGTTACCTCATTTTGATCCTCTTCATTATCGGATTTAGCCATTAAAGAGAAAATGGAGTTGAAGACATTTCCATCATCTTCAATAGCCATCATTGAAACATCTTCATGACTTTCTGTATCTTCTTCTGAATCACTTGAATCATTTCCCTAAACAGCCAAGGCTTTTTATACCAGTTGATCAGCATGAGCCTTCCTCCGAGCATGGTCTGGGACCATGTCCCTCTTGTGAGGTCTGAAGTCCTGAGTTTCCTGCTTCTGGCTAGGTCAGTCCCTCATAAAATGACCAGGTTTGCCATATTTATGACAAAGGTCATTTGCGTTTGCTACTCTGTTGGTCGAAGCCTTCTTTTGAAAGACGCCATGTTTCTTGATGATTTTTTGAAACCTTTTAGTAACATAGGCCATTTTATCCTCCTCCTCAGTCGCATCATTTTGTGAGGTTTTCAGAGCAACAAATTTCTCCTTCTTTCTCTCTTTCATGCTTGTCCCTTGCTTTTTGTCCAACTCGTAGGTCTGGAGATTTCCAATCAGCTCATCCATGGCAAGTGTGTTCAGATCTTTTGCCTCTATTATAGCGTCAACTTTGCTTTCCCATGACTTGGGAAGAACCTTAGGAATCTTGCGAACTTGTTTGCTTAAGGGAATGGGCTCACCTAAGCACCTTAGTTTGTTGGTGATGGAAGTGAATCTTGAGTTCATTTCAAAGATAGTTTCACCTTCATTCATACAAAAATTCTCATATTGAGTCGTAAGCATATCAACCTTAAACTATTTTACTCATTGTGTTCCCTCATGGGCTATTTGGAGACAATCCCATATCTCTTTGGCTGATTCACAAGCAGAAATTTTGTTGTACTCATCGGATCCAATCTCACACACTAGAATCTTATTTGCTTTATAGTTCTTCTTTATCTTTTTCATGTCCATCTTATTGTACTCCTTTCTAATTTTGACAACTATTGTAGTGAGTTCTCCTTCTTTCACTTTCTTTGTGGGAATGTATAGTCCGTCGAGGATCACATCCCACAGCTCAGTGTCTTCAGCATTGATATAGTCATGCATGCGATTGTTCCACCACACATAGTATTGTCCATTAAAGCGGGGTGGTCTAGTAGAAGACTGACCTTCCTCCATATTGGGTAGAGCAGTCATTCCTTCAGGATTTTTTCTTTTCTTGGTGTTAACCAAATTGAAAAGTGAGGCTCTGATACCACTTGTTGAAATGTATGCATCCACGTATATCAATGGGACCAGGTCTTCGGCACAGTTGCAAAACAAACAGTAAAGTAAATGCTGAAGTTAAATATTGCACAATCAACTTTACATGAAAACCTCCTTGCTCAAGGGAGTAAAACCACGACCTGGCCTGCCAGGACTTTTCAAACTGCATTCACTAATCTTCTCGAGCAAAAGTAAAAGTCAATTTACAAACTGAGATTAGCCTACTAATCCCAACTCTAAGCAATACCTCATATTATTTAGATGAGCTAGAGCAGATACAATACTGCCCACTAAGCTATCGCCCTAGATAACTTAGACTTTGCTAAGCGAATACCACACCGCCCACTAAATCAACTAGCTCCTAGATGACTTAGACTTTGACTGAGCAGATACAACACTGCTCACTAAATCGGCTAACTCTAACCGACTTAGACCTTTCACACATAAACAAATGATCTACTATCCTTTATAACTTAGGAGTAGATTTACCATGTAAGCACATAAGACACAAAGCTCTAAATACAACAAATACTCTTTTTCACTCTATCAGGTCCCTTTGTTGAGCTGAGCAGAGTTTTTCCTTGAAGATGACCTTCTTTTCAAGCTTAAAAATTTTCAGAGAAAATCCAAGTTTTGTTTGCCAAATTTTGAGTTTGTGTATTTTGGAAAGAGATAATATAAATAAACACAAACTCGTTGAAACAATCCTATTGGCTGAAGGCCTACTGTTTAGAAAAGTTGTGCACTTTTCACATCAGAGGTGGCAGCTTTTCTGACAGCCGTCGTGTCACCTTTTCATGTAAGCAATCTTGCAGGGACCATGTCCCTTGCAAACTTCTTTATGAGTTCTTGAAAGGCTTGCTAGCGACTTCTTCCTTTGAATGAATGAATTTAATATGGTGTTTGTCAATATATTAGTCATGAAGAATTATTATCCAATGTACAAACACCCTCGTCGCTTCTGATTGGTGAAGTAGTCTGCAGCTTCACCAACTCTCTGACGCGGACAACTTTTACAGCTGTAAAACACTTTGACAACTAGACGAGCATACTCTACAGAGGACAGGTCCCTGCACTTGTGAGGAGATCATCAAAACATCTAGGAGCGTTAGCACTTATCAAATCCTCCCATTTTGACTTCATAATTTGATTTTGGAGCTTCTAAGCTCGAATTTTGGCTATTTAATGGAATTGCTCATTTTTGGTTCATGTGTAAGAATGTATATCCAAATAATGACTTTGGTTGATTTGTATGAAAAAAATTACTTCCAATATAATAATATATCCCTAAATTTGAGCAAAAAAACGTGCACAAATGCACAAATAAATTGACAGCTGCCTATGGTGTGACGTGAATGGATATAGTGATGAGAACATTATAATGATTGTGAAAGATAAGAATAAAAATAGTACTAAAATGCAGAGAATGAGTTGAGTTGTCATTGGTTCATACTTGCTTTAATTGAAAACAAAATAGAGCAGAGCGGTCAGTGTCATGGTTAATTGAAATGAGAATAGTGTGTCAAAATAAACCTCATACAGTAATGAGTCTTTGGTATCATCTCACTAACATCCCAACTTAAAACACAAAATCAGACTCCCTCTGGAATCTTTTAGCTTGTACCTTTGAACTTGCCAGCCTATCATGTTGATTGTTGCTACATACACACAACAACAACAGAAAAAAATATATATTCAGCAAAACCTAACATTTTATCAAGTATTTAACAGAAAATAGGTACAGTGGCGGATCAAGCTAATTAGTGGCCTAAAGCCAAAAATAAATTGGACGCCTAAATTTTAATTATTTTTTTTTATATATATATATATACCAAAAAAAAATTGTGGTCTTAAACATATCATGTGGAAGTTAAATTTAAAAATTGATCCATAAAAAAGAAACACTCCTTAATGTTTTGAAATAAACTAAAAGACGATAAATAAATTTAAAAATATAGTATTTTTTTTTGTTAAAAAAGGCTTTTAAGTATTTTATTATTACTAAAAAATTAGGCCATTCAATTTGGGGGCCTAAGGCATATGCCTCATTTTTAAAGGCATTGAGTCACCCCCGATTCAGGTCCTTATTCTTTAAGAGCAAACTCAGTCACCTCCATCATCATTTTTATGTTCAGAGCCCCATTCTCTAGCGAGTTTATTGGCTTCTTCATAGACATGGTAAACTACCCAAGTTATATTTTTCAGAAACTTGAAAATTTCTTTCAATCTGACCTTGATTGTTTCATTTGGCGCATGGCGACCATTTGACCAGCATAATATCATCTGACTCTACTATCAACCTCGGTAATTTCAGATTTATTTTCTTGCATTTCTTCAACCCATGCTTCAAGGCAGCTAGTCCAGCAATCACATCGTCTTCAAAATTAGACTTTGTTGGGCACCCAACAGACTCAATTCGATAGCAATATTCATTTAAGAGATTCCCTTTTTCATCTTTGAAGACGCCACCATATTGTCCAGTCTTGTCACACTCTTTTCTGTTGGGATCGAATGACATTTTTGAATTGACTATGATAAATCCTCCCATTTAGACTTCATAATTTGATTTTTGGAGCTTGTAAGCTTTTGTAAGATATGACTTTTATACATTGTTTTCGAGATGTCTTTCATTTATTTTATTTTATTTTATTTTATCTTATGATTATGCTTAGTGTCATCTTACATACTCATTACAATACTCCACGTACTTTTCTTTGTGTTGCAAACAGTTTTATACCCTGACATGATTCTCAATGCATTGACCAGTTGGTTCAAAGTTAGATAATATGATTTATCAAGCATGATAGTTTTAAAGGTCTTATAGTCCCTTTGGAAAAATTTACCACCTTGCTATCCTCATCTACGAACTTGTGGATGCTAAACCATCACATATATATACACTAGAATACTTTTAAGAGATCATATGTAGACTTGTTTCCAAGCAAGATAATTTGAAGTTGTTACTTCAATAGAAATTTTTGTCCTAATAACTTGAAGGTAAGTTTCGTTTAAGGTTTTCCACATGTCCTTTGAATTATTCAATTTAATGGTAAGGTAAATGATTTTTTCTGATAGTGTAACAGAGATCCAACTTCTCAGCAACACATATTTCTCCTCTTTATCATCAGTTCATTGACTTTCAAACTACTTTTATCATCTCCTTTGCATAGTGCTTTGTTTACAGAGTACATCATAGTGTATTTATACACTTGCAAGTTATACAAAATATAGAGAGTAATACTCTTAATACAAGATAACTATAATACTCCTAATATACTTTAACATGAACTTTATATTTAAGATAATCACTTGTCACTAAACCTTATATCTTAGTGGTTTTATCTCGATCTTTAACATAAAGTGACCTATAAGAAATTCTAACGGGCCTTAGAGTTTGATGAAAGATTGAATTCATTTTGTATAGTCCAGTGTTAAATTTGATGAAATTTTAATGTCTACAGAGTTGATTGATGTCATTACCATATTTAATTAGTGAACAATGAACATCGTATCCAATATAAAAATATTGTTTTCCCGAACTAATGCTCCTAAAAATATATACATATTAAAGTAAATTTGATACTAAAATCAAGTAAAAAGTTAAAACAACGGCATTCAAATCGCACTAACACGTTAGCTTAAATTTATAATTGCATAAAATTTATCTATATCAAACCTATACCCAGAATTAGTTTCTAAGGTAACAAGTAATATTTTGACACAATAATCCCAAAGTAAGTTAAATCTCCATTCTCACAATTAATAAGTATATTAATGTAGTGTACGTATTTTGTACGAGTGTTTCACGTCAATCAATAAAATTATTAAAAAATAATAATTGATGTTAAAATAAATGACATGTCTATATAAATGATAAGAATTTCATATAGAAATGTTAAAAGTTATTTTTAAAGACCGAACATCTTTCAATAATATTTTAATTCTTTTATTTATTTATTTTGTTTACCGTAAGATTTATATAAGATAAAAATATTTATTCTAAAGACTTAAATATTAGGATTTTTAATACTACATTGTTCAAATAAAAAAAATATTAGGAGTTTTTACCTATTATAAATAAGTAAAAGATCTAATAGCTATAACTTTAATTAATTTTAAAGTCTTAAATATTAGTATAATAATTAAGTTCCAATTATTAATTAGTAGATAATTTAGTGTAGGCGTTTTGCACGTGAATTATACATCTATTAATTTAAAAAAGTAAATAAAATTATAAAAAGAAATTATACAAGATATGGATATAACTGGCATCGAGATAAATGCAACATATATTTAAATGAAAAAATAAATATTAGAATAGTTGAATTCAAAATAATTGAGTGTCTTTTGAACCTACAAAGACAAATTATTTTAGTTTATGTTGTATTTGACCTAGTATCTAAGTTGAATTTTGGGATGAACACATATTGAAAGCGCTCTAGATTTCTTTATATTTCAAACCTGACCTATTTATTAAAATTTTGAAACTTTCTCTCTTAGTTATAATTTTTGTATCGATCTTTACTTTCATTATTGCTTCATGTGTCATGTCTCTGACTTGCACTTTATTTACTTAACCTGAATTTTTTGTATTCTAGTCTCTCTTCAATCTTCGAATCAATCGTTATTTCCACCGCGTATCTTGTAATTCAATACTATATCATGTGCAAATAACATGCATTGTTATCTATCAGACAAAAAAAACTGGCTAAGAATTGATGCTATCAAGAGAATAATCTCTCTTATACAATTCTATTGTTATTCTCAATTTATAGAAGTCCAAAACTTTTTTATATAAAAAAAAGAATTTTTCAAATATGAAATATTTTTATTTTTCTTCTATAAATTATTTACTAATATTAAAAATATTAATTCCAAATAAACTAAACACACACGATTAGTTTACCTAAATATGATTATTTTTTAACTATAATATTTTTGAAATAATCAACGGTCGTAATTTAGAAGAATTGGCCCCCTTTTTCTTTCCTTCTCTATTCTTCTATAGCAAGTCAACGTTAAAAAGAAAAGAAAATTTGTTATTATTATAGTAAACAATAATATCTTATCTTTTGTTTTCTTTGTAGGTGCAAACATAAAATTATTTTTAAATTCTTAAATGTTAGGATTTTTTATCCTTTAATGAATTCAAACAACATTTTCAAAATTTTGATTATTTTAATATATCGAAAATAGCTTATTTCATAGAAAAACATATATTGAGAGTATATATAATTATCAGTTCACAAAGAAACGATGAATGTGGATAACATGGAAAATTCATCAAACTAGATTTGTTTTTCTTCTATACAGTTCCCACATACAATCTTTGTTCATTATACCTAGCTAGTTCGAAATCATTGAGGCAGTCTGTTTACTTTTCTAAACTCAAATGAATATTGTCGCTGAAGAAGGAAAGAATAAAGTACTATTCGCTTAGTGAAATTATACTAGCAATTTATCCTTTGCTCAGACGACACGTTCCTGCATCAATAGATCAAAAATGAATCATTCTCTACTTAATAATGTGATTAGAGTATACTATATATAGCAAGTACGTAACTCAAATAAATAACATAATATTTGCCGGAAGAAGAGAAAATAATCTCTCAGTATTTAGCTACTAATAGTGTCCTCTTTTTTGGTTACTTATTATCTATCTATACGGCAAAACATAAACAACAAAACAAAACTCTTCCTGCCAGTAGCTAGTTAAGTACACAGGAAGTATCTTTTGTTTGAAGAGAAAGAGTGATAGACAGCTAGCTTTTCCTTCAACTTCCAAGTAATGTACAACTGAAGTAAGTTAGTAGAACAATGTATTATTCTCATCATCATCATTTGCAAATACCAGAACAATGTATATAAAATTAACTACACTTCAACCCCAGCATAATTGTTACATTTAGCTTAAACTATATATAGTTCCATGCACCAATGGTGACAAACTTGAGTTTGTGTTAGACATTTAAAGAGCAAATTACTCACCAAGTATTTAACAGAAAATAGGTGATTTAAAGAGCAAACTCACCAAGCCATTAAAATCTGCAGTTTAAGCTCCAGCATCTTGTACTCCAACATGTTAAGGAGCAGGTGAAACCTGCAGTGAACCAATCAAGGGTCAGAAATAGTACTCTACTCCAACAGTATTTAGAGAAGCAAGTTCTACATAGACTATGTTCACTCTATCCACATACCTTGAGGCATAAATCATCAGTTTTGAACTCTCCTTTCAAAATCTCTTGAGCTTGCTTTGCATGTTTAACTTGAGCAAACTAAGATGAACCCAAATTGAAACATAAAGATAGAGTATACACATAATGATATATAGAGAATATACACTGGTTAGAAATATTGCACTTCACTAAATACTGACTTGGACAAACCCACATCCGTTTCTATGTCCTGTTTCGGGATCTTTAAGTAATTGAACATCCTCTACTTTCCCAAATTCTGCAAAAAACTGAACACACCAGACATAACAGAATGCAATTAGAAAACAGAAGAGAAAAGATATATATAGTCAGAGATGGGTCTTATAATATCGTAGCAAGAACATTGGATAAGTCAATTATACAAGCAAATATTCTAGTCATGTTTTGTTACTATACGCAAATAAAGAGATGTCAGTGTTGTTACCTCTGCAATACCTGACTCTGGTATATGAAAAGGAACATTTTCTAAGTAAAGTTTCCTCTCATCTCTTGGAACCCCCTCTCTAGCAACTTTATTGGTTTCTTCGTACACATGGTAAACTATCCAGGTTATACCTTCCAGCAACTTGAAAATTTCATTCAATTTGGCCATGGTTGTTTCATTTGGCTCAGGACGACCATTAACATACTGGACCAGCATAGCATTATCTGACTCCACCATCAACTTCTCTACTTTCAGTTTTTCTTTCTTGATTCTGGTCAACCCATACTTCAAGGCCTCTAGTCCAACAATCACATCATCTTCATCATCAAACTCAACCCTATAGCAATATCCATCTAACAACTCCCCTTCTTTATCTTTCAAGACGCCACTAAATCGTCCACTCTGGTCACCCTCTTTTGTGCCAATACCATAGATGTTTAGCTTAAACCAACCAGCCTGATGAGGAACTGAGCAGTTTCTGAACTGACGAGGGCCACGTATAGAACCCAAATTTTGTGCAAATTCCTTGCTAGTTTTATTGCTTTTGAAATCTTCCGAGAAAACTATTTCAAGATACCTGCAACACAAAAGTTATAAGTACATCTTTAGGGATGAAGTAAACCTTTCCCTCCTATATATTGTTCCTTCAGGTTAGCTCTGTCACTCTATTGTTTTCTGGAAACAAATAATGTTTAAGTACTTTGCATGATGCAACCAACACAATCGAGATTCCCCAACTATCACTTAAATTAATTTACATATCTTATGATGAGAGAAAGAACCGAAACCATCATAGGCAACAGAAACTATAGGCTACTGACTATCGGCAGCACCTTTGTTTCCCAGTATCAATAGATCAACAATAGAGAACTGTATTTGATAACAATTGGAAAGTTCAGTATCTAGTCACACATCCAAGTACCTTTGCGTATATAACCAATCATATTCCCGTAATTCCTTGTTCACTTGAAAGAAATGCCAGGCAAAGTCATGGAAAAAACTAGCATACATCTGATGGTCATTAGTGTTTATGGAAATCTCTGCTGTGAATTCACGAATTATCGCTAAACTTAGCTTTGTTTCTAGAGTAAACGGATCCCATAACGGCAGATTCATGCGTGTAGCACTCAACAAGTTTGTCAGCAGAAAAATCTGGTCAAGAGAAGATGAAGACCAGTTTGCTCCCAATAGGTTGCCAAGAAGATTAAAACAAGGACTAGGCATGTAGAACATTGTTGGTCCCTGAACTTTCCTCTTACAATTTTCATCATTGGTAAGAACCTCAAGACCGAATTTCTTGAAAACTTTGATATCAGCTGTAGTCATTACAGGATCAAATATTTCAATTTTGCCAATCCATTCAACGTGATCTTTTAGTAGGAGAACTACAGCAAGCTGAAATTGTGAATTGTAACTAAATTCGATGCGTCCCAAACCATATATTACCACCTTAGCTTTTGAATAGAGGCCTACTTTAAGGCGAACCAAATGAGGGTTGATTTTCTCGAGATTCAAGAGCATTCCAGCATAGAATTCAGAGTTCTTAACATTCTGTTTCATCAATTTCATCTCTTTAAACAACCTTTCTGCCTCATCTTGTATGTGAGAATCAGGATTTAACTCCATATTGTCATTCATCTTTATGAATTTCAGATTAACGTTAACGTCTAGCAGTTTGAACACTATTTGGAGCAGCTAAAATGAAGCAGCTCTCCCTTGTGTTCAGGACTTAATACAAACCTGCAAGTGTAGAACTTCAAGTACAAAATCAGTAGCAGGCGGAAGTACTTTACAGCAAGAAAAAATGCACATATCATTATTTGTGTAAGTTAAGAACTAAAAAGTACAGAACTGCTAGCAGGCTCAAAGTAGTTTGTTCATCAAATGCCGCAAATATATTTCATGAAACAACTCAGTTGACATGTTCCCTATTATAAGTTGGTTCAGATGATATAAAAGATTGCAGTGAAAGTTAAGAGGAGTATGAGCATACCCTCCTTTAATCCATTCAAAACCAATCACGTTGGATTTGCAATCATTCGAGTACAAATACAATATCTTATAAACTCAATTTCCTCCATCTAGGTTTGCTTCAGTCAACCACTTCGATTGAGGTAAAAGAGGAATATGGACATAATCTCTTTCTTGAATCCAAAACAAAATGTAACCACTATTGAACATTTCTGTGATCGTGTCGACTCACTAATATTAGCTTAGCATTTTGTACACGAGAAGATATCTATCTCTCTTTGTATATTTGCCTATGCATGATGCTTCTAATGATATCTTAAAAGAAAAAAAAAAAAATCAAGTAAGAATTGGAATTATCGAGTACAGATACAATATCTTGTGAACTCAATTGATACTCTCAAGTGCCAAATCACAGGAGAGCACTAACAGAAAACACATTCGAAGATACTGAGAGCAACAAAGTGGGGAACCAATTACTACTATTACTTACAGAGAAGAAGAAACAAATTTGATGATACGTACGGTTGGCTCAGTAAACGATCGCCATTGAAGATCCTTCAATCAAGTTGAAACAATGAGAATTACAAACAGAAAACACATTCGAAGATGCTGAGAGCAACAAAGTGGGGAAACAATTACTACTATTACTTACAGAGAAGAAGAAACAAATTCGATGATACGTACGGTTGGCTCAGTAAACGATCGCCATTGAAGATCCTTCAATCAAGTTGAAACAATGAGAATTACAAACAGAAAACACATTCGAAGATGCTGAGAGCAACAAAGTGGGGAAACAATTACTACTATTACTTACAGAGAAGAAGAAACAAATTCGATGATACGTACGGTTGGCTCAGTAAACGATCGCCATTGAAGATCCTTCAATCAAGTTGAAACAATGAGAATTACAAACAGAAAACACATTCGAAGATGCTGAGAGCAACAAAGTGGGGAAACAATTACTACTATTACTTACAGAGAAGAAGAAACAAATTCGATGATACGTACGGTTGGCTCAGTAAACGATCGCCATTGAAGATCCTTCAATCAAGTTGAAACAAT
>JAJOOO010003426.1:0-51739 GCA_029582685.1 Solanum piurae
ATACCTAAACTATCACTTTTTAGTTTGAGAAACACACCTCAGTGGTGTGTGTAATACACTCTCTATTTTATTTGAAAAAATCCTTGACAAATGGCATTTCACATGGATAAAATATTCCACCTTGAAAAAAATTAAATAATAAACTATTAATATTAATTAAAAATTAAAAATTAAAGTATTACTATCCATAAAAAAATATAATTTTTTTTTAAAAAAATAAATTGTTTTTCTTACCCCACTCCACCACCGTCTCCACGTAACCCCCCTCCCCCACAATCCCCCATCCTTTTTTAAAAAAAATTATTATATAAAATATTTTTTTAAAATTCATACTTCACCCCCCTCCCAAAAAAACCACCCACTTATCCCCCCCCCCTCCAAAAAAAAATCTACCCCATCCTATTTAAACCCTCCGCTCCTAATTTATTTTATTTTATTTCATTTTTTTCATTTTGTGTTAGCTATGTACGTACATATATTTTTAGAAAAAAATAATCTACTAGTGTACCGAATATAACATAAATAAGTAAAAAAATTAAAAATGTCTTACGGCGGCAAGTAAAAAATATTTTCGATATGTATATATCTAACAAAAAATGAGAAAAAAAAAATTGAAAGCGGAGGGTTAGGTGGGGTGGGTAAAATTATTTTATTTTTAAAAATAAAATAATATCTAAATTAGTATTTGGGGGGGATGAAGAAAAAAATATTAAATTCTTTTATAAAAGAAATTTAACCAAAAAAAAAACTTAAAAAAATGGTTGGGGGTGGGGTGAGAGGAAGTGATGGTGTGGGGTAAGAAAAATATTTTACATTTTATTTTATAAAAGAAATATTATTTTTTTGGATAATAATTTTTAAATTTTAAATTTTAAATTTTAACTAGTACTAATAATTTATTTAATTTTTGTCAAGGTTGAATGTTTTGTCCATGTGGAGTGGATGTGGCAATTTTTTAAAATAAAAGAGAAAGTGTATTACACACACCATGGTGAGAGTGGTATAAAAGAGAGAGGTGTGTTTCTCAAA
The DNA here is from genome assembly GCA_029582685.1 of Solanum piurae. Lineage (NCBI taxonomy): Eukaryota > Viridiplantae > Streptophyta > Magnoliopsida > Solanales > Solanaceae > Solanum > Solanum piurae. Next base: position 1,030 of record JAJOOO010003426.1, read on the forward strand.
CTAAAAATTGATAGTTTAGGTATGAAACTCACACTCTCAATAGTTTAGGTATGAAACTCAAAAAAAGGGTATAGTTTAGGTGTGTTTTTGAAACTTATCTCTACTTTTTATTGAAAAGTTAATTTGATTAATTTTTAAAGATAAAACTAGATCAATATTTAGATTAATTTAATATTTCAAAAGTTAAAATTATAAAAATATATTTTAAATACAATTAAAATTCATATTATTTAAATCTGGAAGAAAAAAAAAAATACCACATAAATTACGCCCAAAGGAATACTACTACATTTTTTAAAACTTTATTTTTATCATATAAAAGTACAATAAATTAAATTAGTGATTGTAGTATGTATTTTCTTTTTTTAATTTGCAACGTGCATCATCGTACGCCGTCACTGAAACCTTTAACTATGGACAGGTAATTAAGACACGTTGACAACTCGACGGACTTCCCAATCTGTAAATTAAAAATTTTCAACAGATAACTATAGCATTGACTTTGCACTTATTTAGATTCGTGTATTTTCTATCAAAGAATTTTTTATATTCATAATTCGTATTCGAAATCTATGATGGAGGGAGGAGGAGTACTGCACCATATTCATTAATAATACTTTGCTATGCTACTTCTTTGCTATTCCACATATTAAATTGTACTATTTTATAATTTCATTTATTTATATTTTGCTAGTATAGAGAACTTTTACAAAATTAACACAATCTATCTAGATCCAACAAGTCACAATGTATACACAATAATAATAGGTATAACTAACTTAAGTTCTTCCAAATTACCATTGATTCTAAAGAGTTGGATATAATTTGACTTTTATCTAACACTTTTGAATTGCCACTATATATATAACTAAGAATGTTTGATAATAATTGTAATTAATACAAAAAATTTAGAAGTTATAATATTGAATAAATAGTCCCCCCACTACATGTGCAAATCTATAGGAAGCTTTAATTTTTCTCTTCCCCACATAGACACACATTGTATTTGGACATTATGTCTTAAACAAGGTACCAATATAATGTATCCACATGCATAGCTTAATTACCAATAATTACCAAAACGTGCACATAACAAACATCTTTAATTACCAAAAAGTTTCCCTAATTTCGAATGTATAATTATAGGTTATTTAGGTGACTTTATATGTGTTCACTTGCTAGATTTGTAGTCCTCTGGTATTTTTGTGTCTGAACTTAAATTTTACTCAAATATGATAGAAAAATAATTTTGATAATTATCCGTTTATATAGTGTTGTACATTATTAAGAACATCGAGTAGGCGAAAATCGGCATATCACGTGCCCACACGTCATGGACAATGATACTTGAAGACACACACTTGAAGCATAAAAGATTGGAACTCTTTTTGTTAGAGCTAAAACGTATAAATATGTATTACAAATTATAGCTATGGTATTTTTCTTTATTGCTCATCGTATATATTACTGGTGCCCTAATTACCTAAACAACACTTTGGAGAATTTTGATCTATAAAGCCCAAACTTAAGAAATCACAATTATTAGATGTGGTGTAAATTATAGACCTTATACCCAACTGCTCATGACGTGTGATTTGTAATGTCTCATCTCATTGCACTAGTAAAATTATTTTTAGTGGTTATAAAACAAATAGTTCGATGTATAAAACATTTCAAAAGATGTGATATAATAAAATATTAGAGACTGTTTTCACGACTCGAACTCCTGATATATAGATCACACAGATGAGTGAAGACAACTTAATTTTAGTTGTTAAGAAGCTTGAAAAGTAAGGGACAATTAGATTAACAATTAGGTGTGATGGGTTGGCTGAGAGCTGCTACATCTATTTCCCTAATACACTGAATGACATTATGTCTCTTATAATTAGTGATGAGACACCGACGAAATCATGATTATCTCAAAATAAAAAGATTAAAAGAAAAGCAATTAAACACTAGGACAAAAATTAATAATCTGTGAGCACTAATTTTGACACCAAATTTTAATACAAAAAATTAGGGACAGATCATATCATAGTATTTGAAGAAGAAACATATATATTAAGTGACTTAAGTAGGTTCTTAGCTAGATGAAAAAAACAAAGACAAGAAAATGTATATACAGGTGGTATTCACATGGTATTGGCAGTTACCCATCCTATCCATTTTTATTTTTATTTTATTGAAAAAGAAACAACACAATGAGTAGCTGTTTTCTGCTAGTAGTAATCACAAAAACAAAAAAAACATGAAAAGAACCTGATCCACAAACTTTTGGTTAGCCATATTCATATACGTTCAACTAAACTTAGTATTTTCAATATGAAATACAAATAAACAGTAAAAATTATTAAATTTTAATATACACTCCATAGCAATAAAACTCATCACGTTTATATTCTAAATCTGTTTTGATTATATTATAAATGTTATTGAAGCCATTTCCCTACTCTATACCCCTTGTTTTTTACTTTTTCTGTTTGTGGAGTGTCAATGTGTTACACATCGCTCTCCACTCAAGAAATAACAAAAGAAAAAATTGCATTACCCTTCTTTGGATTATCAGTATCATCGAAAACAGTCTTTCTATCCGATAAAGATAGGACTAAGGTTTGTAAGTATACTATACACCTTCTTCAAACTCTACTCGTGAAATTGCATTGCGTACACTTTTTGTTATAAATTTAAAGATACCCCATCCTCTTTTCGTGAATGAAAAGCAACCGTGAACACTAACCACTTAGAAGTAGTAATACTAAAAAACTTCAAAAAAAAGAAGAGTAGATGATCAACATTGGTGAAAACAACTTGTTCTCCAGAAAAGGATATGTATATACACAATCTACAATAAAATTATGAAGAATATATAGTAATAACAATTATAAATAGCAATAACAATGATTCTAAAAATCATAGTAATGACAAAATTAAGAAGAAAAAAAGAAGTAAAACTGATCACTTCGGTTTAATTAGTAATGGCAATCCACTAAAGCCGCAGCGGAGAAGACGAGACTTTGCTGGTTAGCTGAAAATTCAAAATTATTATTATTATCTCGGTGATGATCATCTTCTGGTGACGCCGGCAGGTTCAGATCAAGCGATAAAAAGATTTTTGGCTTTTTCGAATTCTGATCATCATCGCGTGATGAATTATCTGAAGTGTTGTTGTTGCTTGTTTCATCAACAGTAATTTTAGTGTTTGTTGCTGTAATTGTTGGTGGTCTATGTCTTCTCATATGACCACCCAAAGCTTGACCCGATGAGAATTCCGCCCCACAAATTGAACACTCGTGAATTTTTGGCTTGCTGTTGATCAAATTGCTATGTAAATTCGAATTACCTTTGTTGACTATTTGAGTAGAAGTGACAGAAGCCGTAATGATCCGATTGCTTTTCTCCTCTTGTTGTTGATGATGATCGATTGAAGGTGAAACAGAATCAGCAGTAGATTTTTTCTCTTCGGTTACGGTTTTGATTTTTTTGTGACTTGTTCTATGCCCACCAAGTGCTTGAAAAGATGGAAACGTTCTGTTACAAGTTTTACACTCGTAGACATAGAACCCTGCTTTTCCGGTGGTTGTTGTAGCCATTTCTGTAAATTTCCGGCTACTGATTTTCACCATCTTACGTTCACTACTTTCCACTTGTAATTTCTGGCATCGGCCACTTTGTGCTAATAGAATTAAGCAATTCGCCATATCCTCATCTTCCTCTGTACTGCTCGTCGTCGATATTTGAGTAGTTGAAGTTGTTGATGATGAATACTGCATCGATGAAGAGTAATTATAAATATCCTCACTTCCATCACCGCCACTTCCACCACCACCAGCACCGCCGTCGGCGGCAGCGGTTGATGACGTGGAAGCAACCATCGCCACCGCCATGAACTGCCGTGGCCGCTTACTGCGCTTACCTTTGAACACCAAAGTCCGATCGATTGATTCTTCGGAGAATTCCATTAGAGAAAAATAGTTGAAGTAGTGAAGCAATTAGTGACAAAGAGAGAAGTGAATGAAAAAGAAAGAGGAGAGTGGTGAGATAGCCAAAGTGCTTTAGTTAGTTATATATATATATTGTGTGTGTAGTGAATGATACGAAAATTGTTTGAGAGAGTCAAAATACCACCCAAGTGTTGAACTAGTGGATGAAATTAATGAATGAATTTTCAAGTCTATTGGCCAACCAATTTTGCCTAATAGTGTATCTATCCGATATCTGGTATTTTTACCGGGTTCGACTAGATCAAGATAACATAACTTTGAACCTAATATCTATCGTCAATCGTCAAGAATGGATGGTTACATGACAAAACAACTAATTAAAGTGTAGTATTTCTCTAACTTTTCTATCTTTGGAGTCACTTTTCTTGAATTTACAGAAAATTAAATAGTTTTAATTGATTTTCTATGGTGTCAAAGTTAGGTGCAAGTATCGTTATAAATATCACAACAGCATTAATTGAATGTAATTTACTAGAGCTAATGCCATGTATGGAGACAAAGGTTTACCAAATTATATTTATGGAGGTGAAATGTATATACTTTGAAGATAATTTCAAGTGGTACTAATACTTACTGCACTAAAAAGGTGAATGAATGAGTTGATTAAGCATTAAAAGGGAGTGTCATAACTCATAACTGAAAAGAAAAGAAAAAAGCAAAATAAAGAGAAGTAAGAAGAAAGAAAAGTAAAAATACAGACAGATCACGAAGGAAAGTTGGCGATAACTTGAAGTTTGGTTTCCACATAACACTCCTTTTTAACATTATACCGCTCTCTTCGTTTTAATTTATTTGTCTTACTCTTCTCTACTCAATATAAAGTTCTAAAAAGTAAAAAAAGAACTAGTTAAATCTCGTGGCGTTGAATTAAAAAATATGTCACAACTCACATGTACCAAAATGTTCTTTAATCTTATAATCTTAAACATGTCAGATAGAAATTGAAATGAAAGGAAGTATTTCTTATGTGGTTTTGTTAATTAATTTTTTATGGCTAACTAACTAATTTGCCAGCGAAAGTCAGGAAGGTAGATTCGAGTATCAAAGCAAATGAGGATTGCACGTCAAAAGTACACTCCATCTCACTTATTCCATATAAGTCTTCTTAGACTCAAAGGAAAGTAGTAGTAGTAGATGAAGAGATGCAACTAATAAACTAGTAACCCAAACTACCTAAATTCCATTGCCTTTCAAGCAAACACTTCATTTTTTTATGCGCGCACTAATAGTGTGTAATTATTTTTACATCACGAGCGAGGTATTAATTAGTTGATTTACAATAACAGGTAACAAACTTAATAAGTTAATTTGAAAAATAGAGTAATCGCATGTTATGCTAGTAATTTTTTTTTATAATGTCAGAATAAATATGTAGAGTATAACTTAAATTAATTAAGAATATTGAATTTCCGCCACACGGTCTCTCGCTTGCTTGCTTGCTTTACCCACTCTCCCCCTTCACTTTAAAACTCAAATTGTGGTCCTCCACTATTAGGCCACTCAAGCATGACAAATTCAAGCTGTACTAAATTGAACAATTAGTTTTATTTTTTTAAATTAAATTTCTTATTCGGTATTTAATATTTGAGACAACAATAATAACATATTAAGTGTAATTTCTATAAAAAAACTGAAGTCTAAGGAGGGTGGCCGGTCATGTGTACTTAACCTTATTACCCCTATCTTTGAAGATGGAAATGTTGTTTCTGACAGATCATCGAATTTTGAGACATTTAGTATTTTAAATTATTTGTAGCTAATTGTGGCTTTTGTTGAATAAAAGTAGAAGGATGTTGATGGAGTGATGACTATTGAAACCTTTAGAGATCCACATGTCCATGTCTCTATCACTTTTGTTGTCTAACATATATAGAAATACAGATATATGTAAAGCAAGAATAAGGAGTTGTAGGGACACTAGTGGAGTGGTGACCATGTCAAGTGGGATTAATTGAAGTAGTAGTAGTGTATGAATATGAGAGAACTGTAGACCATACAGGTACCTTTCCTTCATATTCATTTATATATATATGGACACAAATTTTAAGCTCGTGAGTATGGATTGATCATGAGTACTCACTCAATCCTAGTGGCTGGCATGTTCACAGTTTGCTTACAATTAATCATCTATATCTGTTTGGTAGAATGCCTAATTTAGTTTTTTGTTTGGTCTAATATTTTTTATATATATATCGGGGGCTGACAAGGTGAAATGGAGAGGGGATTACGAAATCGATGAGAAATCGAATCCTCGCTAACTTAACTACTAAGAATTAAGTTCCCTTTGTTTGGTTGGTCTATTGATTACATTATCCATATATTTTATTATTTTCGTATTTTCTCAAAACTTTGTAAGTGTTCAAAGAGATGTAGGCAGCGACAAAGTAATCTGTATATTACTTGAAAAAATGGCTTAGTTGGTATAGTTATATCATCTTTCGTTGAGAAATAATAAGAGTTGGTGACTGATAGTAGATTTTCTTTCCTCTTGAGGAATTCTTATGTAAAAGTGTACTTGTATTCTTTCTTTTCATTATTATTGCTTTCAGTAGTTGTCGTTGTCTCATAATATAAATTATGTTTACATACATTGCACATAAATAATTCGAAGTTTGTAGCATAATTTGTGATAATCATGTTTTAGAAAAATCTAGACAACTATAATTATAACTGTACATACTAGAGTGAATGGAAAGATTATTTCAAATTTAAATATTTTAATTTGTATTAAAATGTTACTATGAAAAAAATTGATAATCGACTTCACAAAGTAGGGACAACTTATCTAAAAGAGGTTGAACATATAATTGGTGAGACGGAACAAACAAGCAATTAGTGGGTTAGAATGAATTTTCATGTTGTTGAGGTGGTTTTAATCATGCTAAAGTAGTAATTTTTACTGTTTTTTTTTCTTTTTAATTTTTTAAAAACAACATATGAGGAAGAGGGAAGGGGAAATGTAGAAATAATTATGAGATTAAGATTATAAATCGAACTCTTATTAATAAGGTTGAAGTTCATTGTGACTTAATAATTATATTATTATAAATAGGCGGTTGGCCATACTGCAAGTAAAATTTGAAAATTTTATAACCAAATATTGATTGAAAAAAAAGTGAATAATTCTCATGGCCAAATGACTCCTGAATTACCCTATTGTCCATGATCTATTATTTACTTCAATTTTAATCAAATATTTCATTAATTAATTTTTTGTATATATACTTCAAGAGAATCAAATGTATATAATTTTTTTTATTTAAAGTTGAAAATTAATTACTTTAGAATGCAGCTAGAATAAATCTTTTTAAGGATTTTATGTTTTTTTTTTTAAGAAATTAAAAAAATAGTGTGAGGAAATATCCCTAAGAAAATGTCAAAAGTCAAAATCAAATGAAAGAATGTGCTTAGCAGATCATTTCCTCCAAACATATTTTATATTTATCCAAAAATATGATTCTTTCTATCAGTGATAGCTGTGTTTTCTATTTTATTTATTCCCATGCCATTTCTACCCTTGTTATTTTAATATTGATTACTTTGAATAACATAATTACACAAATTGGAAGTCAGCTCTCTAAATGTGTAAATCGTATTTGATCATTTTTTCTTTTTAAGGGAAAATTGAACTTCTAGTCCTTGAAATATCAATAAATATTAATTTTAATTCTTGCCATCATATTTGACTAATATAACACATTTGTCCTTCAATAAATTAAAAATATATTTTTAATCCCTTTATGTGAAAATATATTATGTGAATTAAATTGTTTTTGAAACTATATCACCCTCAAATAATTAGTAAATAATATATACTTAACATTATACATAGTCAATTAATTGATAAATTCGACAGTTTTGGTAAGAGTCGCAAGCATAAGGATGAAAAGTGCATCACTTCAACTATGGAAAGTTTAATGTACTTAATTGGACATCTTGAAGATTAACACCAAAACTATCCCTTAAATCTTAATTACTTCAAAAAATAAATATTAAGAGGAGCAAAATAAAATTTATCAATAAGTGAAGAACCAAAAGTACAATTATCGTTTTTTTTTTGTTATTTATATACTTGAAATGACCATCATAAATCATAATATTATAAAGTTAACATCACTTTCCGGAGTTTCTCACTTTAATCAGTTAGGGCCCATAAATTAGTTGACATAATTGGGGGAAAAGTTTAGTCTTTCTCTGTGTATTTGATCAACTCAATTCATTTTGGTGTCGTTTTATTTGCCCATTGTGGAAATCTTTTTTGGGGAAATTTAAAAATAGCGGTACTTTGAGTTTTAATTATCAATTATGACGATGATTTAGGTAATTATAGAACATAATGATATATAATTTATTTGAGAAAAGCTCACGATACAATGTAACGATTCGTTATGTATATCAATTCACTTTGTATCTATTGTATATGTTTGCTTTGTATCAATTCACTATGTATAAGAATTAACAGGTACAAAGCAAATTGATACAACTCGAAGCGAACGAATACAAAATAAAACTAGTAAATCTGACTATTTTAGATAATTACATATCATATATTTGCTCTGTCGAGTAATATTCTCATACTTTTACTATATGAACTTCCCATAATTGGCCAAAGGACAAGTGACTTGTAAAAGAAAGAAGAGAAAGAGTAAAGAAAGAGGAACAAAAAAGCAAGGAGAGTTCTAAAAATGGGCAGCCGAAAGTCAGCAAAATTTGCTGACGGCGGATTCTTGGCGTAACAAATTAATGTACTAGTAGCTAGCTAGCTAGGTTGGTTATGTCAAGCACGTAATATTATTTCTCTAACATTTGTTGAATAAATAAATGTGGGAATGAGTGGAGTGGGAAGGAGGTAACTCTCCTTAATGGTATTGTTTAAATAAATTTGGAATTTATTAATAATCGATAGATAAAAAAAATGCATTATTCATTGAAAAACTGACAGTCTTAGTAGAGGAAATGATCTCTTATGACCACTTACAAATTGAATAGAAGAAAATAACTCTTTCAGATCTCTTATAAAAAAGATACGAAACTACTATAAAATCTAAATTTTAGTCTTAGTACAACTTACGAGAGTTAATGTTCATTAATTTGACATCAATTTGAAGTTTGAGCTTCATTTGAAGCACACTAGTGAAGGCAACTTGCTAGATTACTATAGGAAACTAGGGATAGCAAAGCATATTTTGATTTATTGGAGGCCTATAAGGTAGCAACCTTTCACTTCTTCAAAAGTTAATAAAGGCATAAAAATCATAGTCTTCAAGAATACTTCTAATTTAGTATATGAAAGACTTAGTACTTTTATTTTCATTTTCTTTATTTTATTTGTTTTTCCCCTTTTGAAATTGCAAAACTTTTGAGCTACTCAAAACGACATGTTGGTTTTCTGTTACAAGTTGCAATCAAGAATATAAAATGACAACCTCCACTGGCTGCACACTCTTTCTTACCCTTTCTCTCTCTCTATATATACAAAGGATGTATTATTTTCCATGTACATATGTGAGACTTGTTTCATGAGAATTTAAGTATATATTCTAATAGTATACATTTTAAAAATATATTTTATCGTATCATATCAGATTTTGCTATGAAGAGTTACTCGTTATTATAGGTTAACTTAATATGACGATATAAAAGTTTGTACTCTATTATTGCATAAAACTTAAATTCATTTCACATAGCAGGATAGTACGCGTTTCTCTTAAATAATAATGCAAAAATAGGTTCGTCAATTAGTTGTTTTGTTATTCTTTTTTTTTCCTGTTTATAATTCCCTGAGTTCTAAACTATGTTTGTTATGATAATTATCACAACAAAGTCCACTTAAACCAAATATAATAAATCTACTAACTTTTGACTACAGACTGTCTATAGGATTAACACTTAACATAGTAGTAATAATTAATTCAAATTAGAATAATGACAGATTATATTAGTGGCTTGGTCCATCTGAATATATGTATATAGTTCACCAATTCCACATTTTGTACTATAAGTTTAATTTATAAACTTATATATACACTTGTTTACATCATTAACGAAAATATTTTTCATAGTATGATGTCACTTAATGATAAATCAGCTTTTAAATATTTTTCTTCGTATCGAACACACCTTAATGAAAGATAGAGGCACCTATGCTTAATATGGAAGCTCTACAAATTTAAAAGAAACCTAAAAAAGTTTGAGATTTCGAGCATCTTTTTCAATCACAAAATAAAAACAATATATACCCTACAAAGTAAGCCAATATCCATAATTCATATCCAACACATGAGGAAATAGTCCTCTCCACAAATATTTGTCTAAAGTTAATAAATATTCTGATCCCCTCTTTTGGACTAGCTAGTCAGTGTAATTAAATTGAGAAACGAAGACAATCAATCAATTGAAAATAATAATAATGAATTGACCAGGCAGCCAACGTATACCATGTCATTATCCTTTGGCTGTTAGGGATGGCAAGCGGAGTGGAGCGAGTTAAATGTTTAATTTCACAAAATTTTAACCCTACCTACATAACATTTTTACTCAGGTTCATCAGCGTCACGCTCATGCCCGAATCCATCCGCCCTGTACTGGTCGATTAAGTTTTTTTTTTTTTAAAATTTCTTTTTTATTTTGTTAGTTTTACTTCATTTTTATCATCATTCGGCTGGAATTTTACATGTCAGTCAAGGATTTCAGGCTGGGTGTTGTTGAGTTTTTTCTTTTTTTCTTTTTTGGGCTTTTGGTGCAACTGCTTTTCTAAGTTTCTTTTTGGGTCTTCACTTTCTTCTTTTTTGGGCCTTTAGTGGAGCTCATATATATACAAGAAGTCATTTTCTGGTCCACTGTATATTTACGTAAAGAGCCCTATTTCGAACACACTTTTTATCGGGCCGCCGAAACCTTTTTAGATTTGGGCTTTCTTTTTCGGACTATTGAATTGTGTAGCCCAGTCTATAATTTTAGCTCCGACTCACTTCCCGTCGTACTTTCTCGTCTTCGACGTTTCAACGCCATTGAATTGACGGAAATCATCAAACAAATATTCTCACCGCCGGCCGCCAACTCCGACCGCCGTCGACTGACGCATTGAGCTGTTTCTGCTTCTAGTCAAGAGGACATTTATTGCCGATTTTAGGTTTGATGGAGATACTGTTAATTTTATAGGCCAAGTATACAGGTGATTCTGTCTGCTATCGGTTTCCATGGACTCCTCAAAACCAAATCCTCAGTCCATGCGAGTCCTAATTCGACCTCCAATTCCACCTTCTCATTCTCAAACTCCCCCAGTACTTCCTAGCCACGCCCAAGCTCCGGCCCCTTCTCCCCACCCACTTCCATCAACCTCATCGGAAGCAGCAGCCACCTCCCCCTCTCCATTAAACCCTCAAAGCGGTGTCGTTGTGGTTGGTTTCATTGGAAAACGCCACGATGACGTTGCTTACCTGATGAACCGGATTATTGATTCTAATGTGTTTGGTTCCGGGGGTTTAGATAAGCCAATTTTCGTTAATGAACCGGATGAAAAAACGGATTTTGCTGTAACCGACGATATGAAGAGCTGGTTTGAGTTTAGGAATATAAGCTACCATCATGATGAGGAGAAGGGGATTTTGTTTTTGCAATTCTCTCCAACTCGATGCCCTCTGATGGAAGGCAATTTGGAGTCTAAGATGGGATTTGATTCACTGTTGGAAGACTACGAATATGGTGATCTCCAAGCTATGCTCTTTATGTTCTCTGTAAGTTTTCTTCTTCTTCTTCTTCTTCATCTTCACTTTATCTTGACATTTCTAACAAATTTGTGAGGACATTAAAGACTAATGAGGCTTCTAAAGTATTTGAAAGTACAAAACAGGATTAGAAACATGGGCACGCATTGGGTTGGGAATGATAGTAAGGTGTCGGTCCTCAACCTCAAATTAGTTGAGGTCGGTTGAATGAAGTATCAATATCTACTCCGCTTCACTTGGACCTATTTTCATTCATTTGGGAAATAAAAAAATGATAACAACAAGCACAAGACTGAGGCTGTTTGTCGTTGCATGAAGCGCTTAAACACAATTTATTTTCTCTAGCGAGACTTGATCAATAAAGCTAACTGAGAAGTGGATGAGTTGGATTAATGTAGTTGTTTGAGTCACAGCAGCCTGTAGTGTTAACCCAAATGAGTTATCTGACTCTCACTTATTTTACTCCGGAAAGGTTACTTCTTGTAACTGTACAAGGTTTTGAATTTGCAGTTGTATAGAAGAACTGTGTGTAGAAGAATTTTGTATCATTTCCATGAATCTTTTCTTTCTCATGCATCAAAATGAGCATGTAAAAATTGTTGCTTAGTGGTCAATTTGAGATAATATCTTCTTTACTAATGTGTCCAATTCTTCATATTCTTATTTGACAAGGAAGGGAAACCTACCGGTAAAAACCCTCACCTCCAACCATAAGGCTGAGGATTTTAGTCAGGGAGCAAATTGGGAAGGCCACCATTGGGCTCCTGGGTATTGGGTTTGGGAGGTGGAGTGTACTATGTAGAGTTCTCTTTTGGAGGCTTTCCATTTCATATTTCATACTTCCCCTTGTTAATTGTAGAATGCTACTCAACCATGCCTAGCTATGCAGGTTTGCCATGTTGTAGTATTTATCCAAGGAGGGCCACGCTTTGACACCCAGATACTGAAGAAACTTCGTGTCTTGCAAGCAGCTAAACAAGCAATGACTCCATTTGTTAAGTCACAATCTCTGCCACTCTCTGTGTCTGGCTCACCTTTTGCATCTCCATCACGTAGAGCTGCATCAGGAAGATCATCTGACAATCCTTTGCCTGTCAAAAGCCATGGCATTTTCAACCGAAATAATTCAGCAATTACTCTGATGTCAGGTTTAGGTTCATATACCTCTTTATTACCCGGGCAGTGTACTCCGGTTACACTTTTTGTTTTTCTTGATGATTTTGCTGATGATTATCCTAGTTCTAGTGTTGAGGAGCCAGCTGATATTTCCTCGGGGAATCAATCATCAAGTGTTGGTGCCTCGGCTTGGCCAAGCTTGGCTCCGAAAGTTTCTGGTTCTGTGGTTGTGCTTGCACGCCCTATGAGTAAATCTGAAGGTGGGTTTAGGAAGAAATTGCAGTCTTCTCTGGAGGCACAGATTCGATTCTCCATTAAGAAATGCCGGACACTGTCAGGTTCTGAAACTGGTCATACAGGTTCACGAAGTGGGGGTGTGTCAAATTCTGCAATGCTGTTTTCCCTGGATGCATCAAAGGCTGTTGCACTTTTAGATGTAACCTCTAATAAGAGAGGTGAATCCCTTGAATTTGCCACTGGCCTTGTGGAAGATGTTCTGAATGGAAAAGCGACCTCAGATTCTCTTCTATTTGAAAGTCATAGCCAGAGCGCAAATAGAGAAGACTTACTTTCTATCAAGGAGTTCATCTGCAGGCAGACTGACATATTAAGAGGAAGAGGGGGTGTGGTTTCGAATACTAATAGTGGTCCAGCTTCTGGTGTTGGCATGGTTGCTGTTGCTGCTGCAGCAGCAGCTGCTTCTGCTGCTTCTGGAAGGACATTTACTTCTCCTGAACTTCCACATTTGGAGAAATGGTTATCTTCTAGTCAACTTATTCTGCAAGCAATCCTGTCAGCAAAATATGCCATTGCAGATGAGACTGAAATTAGTAAGAGGAGACAAAGAAATTCTGTTTCACCACCTCTTGAAGGAAATGCTTCAAAAGTTTCAGATCCACTTGAAATTGCAATGTCTAATTTGGCAAGTGGTAGAGGGATAAATACTAGGTTTTCTACTCTATGGTGCCAAAAGGTCCTTCCAGTAGCTAAGGAGACATATTTAAATGAGTTGCCTCCGTGCTACCCAACTTCTCAGCATAAGGCCCATATGGAGAGGGCTCTGCATGCTTTCAATTCAATGGTCAAGGGACCTGCTGTGCAGTTCTACTTGCAGAAACTGGAAGAGGAATGCACATCCATCTGGACTTCTGGCAGGCAACTATGTGATGCTGTTAGCCTCACAGGAAAACCATGCATGCACCAAAGGCATGATGTAGAAACTGGTGGTTTATGTTCAAGTGATGAGATTAAGATACATTCCAGTGGGTACGTCTTCCTCCATGCATGTGCATGTGGTCGTTCAAGACTCCTGCGGCCAGATCCTTTTGATTTTGAAACAGCAAATGTTACTTTTAACCGTTCCATGGATTGTGACAAGCTTCTTCCCACAGTTCAGTTACCCCAAGGAAGTGATACAAGTGGGCCCATTCATTCCCCATCTTGGAGTTTAATCCGAGTTGGGAATGCAAGATACTACCAGCCGTCTAAAGGTTTGATGCAGAGTGGCTTCAGTTCTACCCAAAAGTTTCTTCTACGGTGGACTATCCTTCTTGAGAAGCCTAAATATGAGAATGACCTACTATCAAGCAATTCAAAGCAAGCAAATATAAATAGGTTTAGTAGCAATGCCAGGGATGAGCCTAACACAGATTCAGGCATAGAGAAGGCTGGTGATTTGAGTATGCAAAAAGGATATCAAATCCAAAAGAAGTCTTCTGCAGGAAATATCAAAACAGATGATAAAGTAAATAATTTAGGTAAAGGAGTTTCCAACTTTAATATGAGAAAAGCTTTTTCTGAGGTGGTAGCTGGTTCAGCTGCTGCAAATTCAGGATTTCCTCCGCTACAATCAAATAGACAAATTATGTCAAATTCAGAAAAGATTATTAAGCCAAAAAGTGCGAGAGAAGGAGGTAGAGAGAAGGTTAATGGGATTAGTGATGAACAAGTATCGGAAAAAGTTGCTCTAATTCCTGCTATTCATGAAGTTAAGAATGATAGCACTATTGTTTCTAATGATGTCACTAAAGGTAATCAAATTTTCCAGATAGGTACACATTTGGATTCAATGAAGATGACTAAAATTGAGAAGACCAGACCAGTTACGTCTTCTAAACATGCAACAGTTTACATTGGATTTGAGCATGAGTGCCCCCGTGGGCACCGTTTTATATTAACTGCAGACCATCTCAACAGACTAGGTTCTCCTTATGCATTGCCTGTAGAATCCGCTGGCCCTTCATCTTTGGAAAATATAGATCATAAGGGGGTAGGTCCCTCCCGAGGGGGTAAGAATGGTGGCCATGGCAAAGGTCGCCGGCTGGCAAATGGGATGATTTCTACTTCCTCTAGGAAGCTCAGGAATCTGGACAAGTCAAATGAGGGGTCAGATGACGGAATTTCAAACATAGAAGGGCCAGCTCAGTTTTCCAGGCATCCAGTACATGCTGCACCAGGAAAAGATCTTGAAACTGGTCTTCAACCTCTAAATCTCAATGAATCTGGCTATGGTACCTCCTTGTTAGATAGAAGTTTGCCTATATACATGAACTGCCCCCATTGCTTGGAATTGAAGAGTAAGAATGACCAAACAGATGTGAGATTTGCAGGAACCATTTCACAGCTCCAGAGGATCTTTCTGGTTGGAGTCTTACTTCTGATATTTGGCTATTTTCCTCAACTTCCCTGAATCTTTATGACTTCCTAAAGAAGTATTTTGTTTATGTGATGTCATTTTTAAGTACTTATCTGATTCGCTGTTTCTACTAATCTAATGAACAGGCTTATGTGATATGGTTTTATGTTGTTCAGTGGCTAAACCAATTATGAGTGAATTAAGAGACAACTCATAATGTAAACATGTGTTTTAAGATATCTGCACTTACCCTGTTTTTGTAAATTCATTTGCTCATTTTCACCAACTTCGTGGACATATCAGCAGTCTATTCATGGCCAAGGCTGCGTATGAGGAAATTTAAAGGAAATATAAGATATTAGAGATCTGTTGGTCTTCTCTATTCAACTTATAGTAGGATACTGTTTAATATTTTCTGTTTAAAGGACCTATTTCTAGTGAAATACAGTGAAATGTGACATGTTAGCTAGTACATTGAAATTGTGGTAACTGGAGAAGTGGGTTACTTGCAAATAACATATTGTAGAAATTAGTACCTCTTCTGCATATTTCTCAACTCGTATGGTTTCCTTCCATATTTCTGAAAGTTAAATTGTTAAAGAAATTATTTTGATGGTTACACTTCTCAAAATTGAACTGCAAATTTGTTGTATGTTTCATGTCCCCTTTGGTACTTGTATACCTGACAATCAAGTTGTATATTTATTACCATCCACTTTTACCTTTATTTAATCTATAATATTTGTTTTCTTTGATAGGTAATCCATAATCTTTGTGAATCCCGAAAAATAAAATATACTTTCTTTGCCAGTTGTAATGAGTATGCTCTTTGTCATGCAGGTTACACCTCACTTCCCTATCATTTTAGCAGCAAACCCAGTCATACAGTTTGAGGTATGAGTGACTTACTGGAACTTTTGGTTTTCATTACCATTTTCTGCATTGAATCAACTTATCTTTGTCCACCTAGTTCTATGAAGCTGCTTTGGGATCATTTATGATCTCGGGATTTTACACTACTTGTATAACCTTTGGTTCTTCTTCATAGAAAAAACTGTGCAATATTCATAAATTGTTTGGTATCATTTCTTTAATGTATGTATTATTTATGTGGGATAAAAGGGGAATAAGAATGAATATTGGGTAACAGGGTAAGAGCACCCAAAATGTCAAAAATACCCTAAAAATAAGGTGCCCCATTTTAGTAAATAAAAAAAGATCACGATAGTATTATATAGTAAGAAGTTGTAATGGTTTGTAACTTCAAGTTTCCTTAGAGGAAAACTTGGAAGAATGGTGTTACAAACTCACAATCTATGTATCACAATTTATGTATCATAATTCACGATAGTAATTTGTCTCCTTTTTTTCTAAATGGTTTTGAAGGCATTGGGTGCGCCTTTTGATGTATTTACATAGAAGATTTTCCCTAATATGTATATATAGTACTTGCGTAGTATTTTTACTTTGGTTTCTATTGTTACTTGTTGTTCATTGGTTGTGTTTATCTTGCCACTTTGCTACCATTATTTTGCTTTCTAGCCTATTTTGGTAATGTGTTGTTGTGCCGAGAGACTATTGGAAACTTGAGTGTCAGAAATCTTTTTTTTTTTCATGGTTGAACTCCAGGAGAACGTGTTTACTCTGTGTAAGGTCAAGCATGTTCTTGAAGTTGAGTTTTCGAATTCAAACCTGAGAACACATTTTGCTTTTATCAATCTCAAAACATATTCCCTCAAAGCTATTACTATAACTGCTATTTCAGTGTAGTAAGCAGTAACATCCTTGCGTAGTTGCATTCTTCTCTTACTGACGTATCTAGCTGCCAAAGAGTGAAGTGAACTTCCTGAATATTTCACAGATGAAGCAGGTGGTTGAGGTGCTTACCAACAATGTTAGGATCTATCTGGATCTTATTGTTGAATCTTTGTAGCCACCTCTTCTGAGAACACACTTTATTACATTATTATATCTTTAAAACACTCCTCGTGTGCTGTCTTGATTCTTTTTCATGGGCCAAGCATATGGATTTTCTTTTCTGATAATTAGTGGCAGTGAAACTTGAGCCCAAGTGAGTGCTGACATTGAACAATGTTGAATTGTGTGACACCTCATCTAAAAGCTTAAGCTGTTAGAGAAAGTGCATTTTTATTGCTTTATTACATCTTCAGCACTCACCTCAATATAAACTACAAGAAGACAGAAAAGGTTTTTAGCTTCTCCTTTCTCAATGTAGTTGCCATTGTTGGAGGGAGTCTCCCATTGGATCCCCATTCAGTGGGATGATTGACTACTTGTACTTTGTTATATCTTCAAGCATCTTTTTAGATGTTATTTGTGTTGTTTTCTTGTTGGTGCATCTTTGGAAATAAACTTTCAAATTATTCTCTCAATTGCTTATATTTTTCCTATTTTGATTTTGTAGGAGTCATGTCTACCTCCATCTGTGCCAGACCGTAAAAAGAAGTTGCAGTTTTGTCTGGGATGTCGAGTAATATTACCCCCAGAGAGTTTTCTGTCACTTAGACTGCCTTTTATTTATGGTGTACAGCTGGAAAATGGAAACCTCCAACCTCTCATGCCTTTTGAACAGCAGCCTGAACTCACTGCCTGGATAACCAAAGGCACAACATTGCAGCTTGTATCCAAGGATAGCATTCATGAGGAGCTTTTCATATAGTCCAATGGATGAGGTCTAATCTAGATGGTGCTGACTTGACTGAATTTTACTAAGCATCGTGAGCAGCAATTCTTGGACAGTTCTCTGCCATCAGGTAAGCATTTGATCAAGCATGTTTCAGTTGTGCTTTTTATAGGATGAGATTTCATGATTGCGGTCACAGAAGGGAAAGACGGAAAAAGCATCTTTTGCTGCAGCTTTTAGAAACTTAAAAGGAAGAACTATGATTCACCTTTCTTAAATAATGGTGTTTAATAATTGACGTAAGTGTGTTAAATGCATGTTGGTGTATTCTGCTGCATTTTGAATTGTACACTTTATATAGTGTTAAGGACCAAGGACTCATCGTATTTTGATATTCGTAATAAATTAAATATGATGGAACATAGAGCTGTAAAAGATATTAGTAGAGTAGTCATCGTTAAAAATGTAAAATCTTCTTCGATCTGTAAAAAAATATTACTATATACAAATCATTTACTAGTGGATTAAATGGGCCTGAATAGAGTGGAACGGACATAGAGGATTCATATTGTCGACAGTAACTAGTTTGGTATTGAGTCCTAGCTGAGTAATATTGATTGAAATTGATGCAACTTCAAGAGCTTTCCAAGGGAGTAATGGCTAACGGCAAATACCTGGTCATTTGTTTCTGGGGACACCACCTACATGAAATTGTCTGAATTTTAAAGGTCTTAACTTAGTATTTTATTGTTTCCTTTTGTTGTTAGATGCTTGCAGGATAACCATCTAAGTTTTATTCATTGTAAAACTGGGAAGGCAATTGCCCAAATACATGGGAAGAGAGGAGAAAGTTTCCTCCACTTAGGTGAGGCACTGCGGCTGATTACTCTTATCTTTCTCATGGCAGGAATGCCTGTGGAAGGTAATTCATATGACACCGAATTGTGTCTTTTTTGTGCTCAGGTGGGTTTATTATGTTATCTCTTGGCAGACCTGGTGATAAGCTGGTTCATCATTAGCGGGAGGTGCTTTGGAACTTTTTGGTATGCACTTTTTCATCCTTTAAAGATGTGTATCAAACAAATGCAATATGAAATTTTAGGGGTTTTTACAATTCTGCTTAGTGTTATCATATTGCATTTAATTTTTAGGGATAATAACATTTTTGATTCCTCGGTTATTGATAAATTCTTATTTTGGTCCTTGTGATATATGACTTAACACACTTAACCTTCAATTAATTAAAATGTGTTCTTTTGGTTTCTTTTAAATAGGAGTTTTGTTATATTTAAACTATTTTAAGAACTATATTACCTTCAAATATGGAATAACATTACAAACCTAATGCAACACATGGACGATTTAATGGTGGAATGATTAATAATTCCATACATTGTGATCACAATCAAAAGGATAAAAAAATGCACATTAATTGAAGGTTTAATGTGCTTTGTCAAATATGCACCCAAGGGTGTGGCGTAGTGGTTACTAAGTGGGTTGAGAACATGAGGTCTCAGGTTCAAAGAGACAAAAACACTAGGTGATCCTTCCCATTTGTCATAGCCTTAGTGGACAAAGGCCTGATATCTGTTGTTGGTTGGAGGTGACAGGTATCCCGTGGAATTAGTCAAGGTAAGCGAAAGCTGACCCGGACACCACAGTTATTAAAAAAAAAGTGCTTTGTCAAATATCACAAACACTAAAATTAGAATTTATTAATTATTGAGGGGCCAAAAGTGCTATTAACCCTATATTTTATTCAGTCCATAAATCATGGGATTAAGGGGATTGGAATTTAGACTGAAGTCTGGTGATAAGAAGATGCCTGCATGGCAGTACCAAGTGGTCTGGCAACGTTTATTCCAAAATGGTGTGTATACAACAAATCACCAGTTTGGCTTGAGATATAGTTAGGTTCAATAAGTAATAGTGTTGTACAATAAATTACTTATCAGACAAAAAAGAAATAGTATACTGCATGCAATTGGGAATAAAATAAGCATTTTTTTCATAAACATGAAAAATTAATTTTTGATATGATTAAAAAAGGTAAACGATAGCCAAGAGATATTTGTACTTCAAAGGAGAATATTTCCTTAAGGTAGAGTAATCCCTAGGTGTGGCAGGCGGGAGGTGAGGGAGTAGAGGAGCTGGGTTAGAGTGTGCATGAATTTTTAAAATGTGGGTTTGGTAGTTAAGTCGAAACTTGTGTGTTTTAGATTCTTAGGTTAGGAAACCACTAATTCTTCATTTGTTGGTTGCTTTAAGTCACGTTATATGAACTCTTCACTTTGCCTTGCATATACGCACCCATATCAAATGGGTATGATATTCTATGGTCTACCAAATATCATGTTACATAGCCGTGTCCTAGCTCATTGAGAGACTGAAATAAACTTATATTCTTATCATGAAATCTACAATATAAAATAACAATTAAAGAGCCTTAGTCACTCACTCCTATAGGATGGTTACCTAAAACTTAAACATATAGTTATCCTTCTTTCATGTCATCAGATAGGAATTTTAATTTAGTTGACATTCTTTCTTTTTAAAAGAATTAATATATATTTGTTGAATTTACTTTCCTTGTGAGAGTTTAGGTTGGTTTATTCCTTCCATTGAATGATTAGCTATGGTAAAACTTCGTACAAGATTGCCGAATACCAAACATATCAAAGAGCCCCAGTGAGCATAACAGCCAATTTTAATTTGGCGGCTCTGTAACTTTACACAAATGTGAAGAAAGCAGTTTGAAGTCATTAATAAACCATCTACTTAGTAACTGATATTACTGCCTACTGTAACTACTAAGCTAAGGTGCTAATCATCGGGCCGCTTGTGGCTTGCTTTTTTCAATTTTATGGGGAATGTGATACTGTAGTTGTCTTGTCTCTGTACTTCCCTTTGACAATATAAAAGCTTTCATTCGTCACCATGCATGCTTTTGAGTTAAATCCGCTGTCATAAGAAGGAAAACCTGTAGTAGTAAGTAATGTTCTCCTTTTAATTTCTTTTGCAGTTGAAATACCGGGATCACTGCGCGGTGTCTATTTAACACTGGCATCAGATTATCTCGGACTTTTGCTTTGGGTTCAACTATAATAACTAAAGGGGAAGAACGTACCATATGTAGAACCGCTCTTGGGAATTCTTTTAAGAATGGATCTATATATACATGAAGCCGTACCGTGGTTACTAACGCTTGTAAGATAGAAAAAACACAGTGGCTTGAGGTGAAAATATTAGGATTATGACCTGCTAGTAGAGCTCTAATTTTGCAGGGTGATTAAATTCCATGACAAGTTAATTACACGATGTTGATTACAGCGTTATGGCTTCCATATAATAGCTAGATGGATGGTAAGGCTACGTAATTTGAGGTTTTTATTCAGAGCATGCATTTTAATTTTTAACTTGTGTCATGAGGTTTCAACTTGTTTTAACAAATGAAATGAGAGTTCAAATACGATTTCAGCTGAATAAAACACCTATTTGATGTTTTCACAAACTGTGGAGTCTAATATTTTTGTATACATGTAAAATAGCTTCAAACATACAATATGCTTGTAGAAAAATGGGAAATAGTTCATAAAAAGTCTGGCAATTGCAATTTCAGAAGGGAAGCAAAAAGTGTGGCTCAACTCAGCCTAGCATGTATATCCAAGGTGATGATTAAGTAATTAATGAAGTGAATTGAGAATTGTGAAATTTCAAGTTTAATTTAGCAGAGGCAGAAATATTAGTTGTTTTTTTACTCTTGTCTTGGTGGACAGAATTACTCAATATATTCTTACATATAGTCATGAAATTAGTTGATGTGCATGAAACCAGATCTGAATTGATCTGCACATCGCGGTTATAAATATCTAAAAAAATAAAAAAATGAGCCTAACATGTGATGTGAGAAATGGTAGTTGTAGATATCTGCCCCTTTTCCCAATCCCATTTTGTAAGGTTATCACATGGCTATAGGAATCATCCAGCCTGCCTTTCCATTAATACTGGATCATGTAGGGTATGCACTGTTTCAATGAAGGTATTACTTTGCATAACTTTTTAAAAATAAATTAATTTTTCTCTTTTATTAAAAAAAATAATCATTTTAGGTGGGTCATGTTGTGAAGAGGGGATTGGGAGGACAATAATGAAAATTCCAACCCTACATTTCAATGACAGTTTGGTAATGGCCCCATAAATCAGAAATGTGCATGTTATATTTTGCATGACTTGTCCACTTCTTTGGCACTTATATTAATTCTGCTTCTATTTTATATTTTTTGTTTCTGAACAACTCAGTAGAAAATTTGGGAAATAGAGTGATTTGGATTTTGGAGGAGTACCTATTGTTCAGTCTTCATTTAAATAAGTTTTGGCTTTTGGATGAATTGAATAGCTTGTTTGACCATGGTAGTATGTTTGGTTAATCTTTTCGATATCTGGTTATTTTGAAATTTTCTAAAAGTGTTTTTCAAATAAGCTTGGTCAATTAGGCTAGTTTCTAACAGGCCGAAATGCTTATTTTTAATAAAATGAGATGTTTGATCAATTATTTCGGGAGTAGCAAAATCAGTTTTCATAAGCTAAAACAAAAATATATTTTTTTTTAAAAAAAAATCAACTTAAATTATTTTTTAAAAGTTAAGCTAAAACACTAATTGTTGCTCAAAATTGCTTTCAAATTGAAAGCAAAACCCAAATCATTTTCTCACCAAAACTACTTTTTTTTATAAAAAAAAAACACTTATTTTCTTAAAAATTAGGTAAAACGTGCATAAAGTATGCATTTGCTTCATTAGTGACTGCAAAAAAGTTTAGGAATCTTGACATTTTTGGCCATGCAGCTGGAATTTTTTTTACGAATTAATATCTCAAAAGGTCACTCAACTTTGTAAATTTATCTAACAAAGTCATTGAACTTTGTTTTGTATCAATAAAATCACTCAACTAAATTTATTATTAAAAAAGTAAAATTGACATGACAAAATAAATTATTATATCATGATCATAATTAAAATAATAAATAAATATTTTAAATTTACTACTTTATTATAGAATAAAATAATAAAGATAAATAACAATATTATCTTTCATAATTTTTTATTTTTTCATTCGTTATTATTGCCGATTCTGAAATCGGAATTAAGAGAGAACCCCAAACCAATTGACAATTACCCATTATAAGATGAAAACAACAATTTCAATTACTTTTTCTTGTATTCACATTCCCATTAGTACACGCACAAAAGTTTGAGACGTTTGATGGACTAAGACTAAATGAGAGAAAATTTTAAAATAATTGTGATACAGTGTTTTTTGTTCGAGTATTTCTTATTCCTACAGAGAAATATTAGTAGGAGAAGTTGGAGAGAATTTTTTTTAAAAAAAATGTATCTAAAGTTAAATTGAAAACAAGTATATGAAAGTTAAATTTGTATTTTAATATTTCAAAATTGTCATTCGTTTTTATTATTTTATTTTCTAATAAAATAGTAATTTTGAGCTATTTATTTATAATTTTAATCATGAACATGACATGAAAATAATTTATTTTGTTATGTCAATTTACTTTAGTGATAAATTTAGGTGAGTGATGTTATTGATATAAAGATCTAAGTTGAGTGATTTTATTGATACAAAACAAAGTTTAATGACTTTAGTAGATAAATTTCCAAAGTTGAGTGACCTTTTCAGATATTAACTCTCCTTTTTACTCGTCTAGTCATAATTATTTGTGGTTGTTGTCGATATATACTCAGTACATGACAAGTGTATAATTAGAATATAATGTATATACGTTGATTATATACATATTATAATGGCTTAACTTTGTAACTAAAATACTTTATAAAAGAAAATTGTAGACTTTGTTGGGTTATTTTGTACGTAATACTGTATCCACAAACTCATGAAATATTCATAAAGAGATCAAATCCAAATTATCTTAATTTGAGAAATACGTTACTTCCTAGAATTATGAATATCAAATCCAAATCATCCTAGTTTGATAAATATGTCACTAACGGCCCTCAAATTAGGTAGATCAAGTTTAAATCATCTTAGTTTGAGAAAAACGCCACTGACAGCCCTCAAAATATGTAGAACAAGTCCAAATCATCCTAATTTGAGAAATACGCTAATAACGGCCCTCAAATTATGTAGATCAAGTCCAAATCATCCTAAGTCGAGAAATATGCCACAAACGGCCCTCGAATTATGGATAAATATATTATGAGAGAAGAATCAAGGGATCAACAAAATTATACCCGCATACTATTATCAATAAAATATTCATGTTTCTTAAAAAAAATAAAAAAAATTCTTTCCTTTTAACATTTGAAACAATTTAAAGCCAGCTGAAAAACAAGAACTAATCATTATTTTTGGAGGGCCTCTATGTCTATGTCACATTATATAAATTGTATACAATAATTAAATTAATAGGGTGGTTATGTATTATGATGGAATCCATGACTAAGGGAGATTAATTAGTACCTACTACCAAAGTTTACAATCTACAATATTTGTGGATTAGTTTGGCTAATTATGTAATTTTATTTTCAATTTGGATTATCTATTCGAAAAGACCAGCTTTCGATTATCTAAAATGTACTATTGTCTACTTAATAATAAAAATATAAAATTTGTTTTGCTCCATCGACTAAGAAGGAGATGGACGCAACAACTATGTGGACCACTTGTATTACACCTTCGAATTTCTTATTCTTTGATCTCTTGTAATATAATAAGAGATCATAAAAACAAAAAGAGATTGATAAAAATACGAATTTATGGGCATCTTTCGTAGAAACAAATTAAATGAGCTTGCGTATATCATATTTCTTTGAGTTTTTCGAGATTATTTGCTTTATGAAGCGTATTCTAAAATGAACTATTCCATTAAAAGTGATTTTAACAATAACAATAATATGTTCAGTCTGAAAAAATTGTGATGTGCATGTAATTTTATCCTTTTTATATGAAGATAGAGTTTTTTTTTTTAATAAATCCCCTATTCAAATAAAATATATGAACTATTATTTTGAAAAGTACATAGTATAAATCAATATATTTTGAAATTCAAATTCAAAATTCACTTACAAATCAAATGGTGACAAAAGGTCGATATCAACTACATATTCGGAGTACTTTTTATTTATAAAAAATAAAATAAAATAATTACAGCTTAGTTGTCAAAGCTACAGTTGTATATGGAGTATAATCAATTAAAGTAACAGTAAAGATGTACATCTTTCTGGAGGGAAAAATAATGTGCACGTTTTTCAGATTAATAATTTAATTATTGGCCAAACAGAAAAGGTCGGCATACCTTATCGGATATTCCTCATCAAACTGATATTTAAATGTACCAAACCACACTCTAGAGTCATTATTATCCCTTTTTCTACTACTCGATACTTGATATCTGCATTAAAATTTTAATTAATATAAATTTATTTCGGGAAAGACTTATCACTTTTTATTTCGTAACAATTTTTTCATATTTAAAATTTGAACTCAAAATCTTTAGTTAAAAATAAAAGTGTCTATTTATCTTTATCACAATTTTCATGATTAGAGTCGTTACCTTCATTATTATTATACCAAAAGATATCATATCTCTATACCTTTTTTGTCATTTCTTTCCATCGACCTAATGGATTCCGATTTTTTTAAAATTACACCTTTCTGCTTCTTTCTTTTTTTCTAAAAAAAATAATAATTCTTTATTATATAAATTATAAGCCTTTATTGCAATCATTTACAGTGGTACACGTACCACAAAAACTTCAAAAACAATTAAAAGTTTATAATCCCACCACAAAAGTTAGTAATTTATAAACCTCGCTCACAACGGCTTGACCTAGCAGAGAAAAATAAATTATAAAGTTCAACTAAGACAAATATTAAGGCATTGCTTTTTATTTATTTAGGCCTTGATAAATATAATTATTGATAACTGTATTGGTAAGATATAGTATATACTATATAAAATTAATCAAAATTTATATAAACTAACTCGAACACCACACAAACATGACAAATGAAACTTGTGATTTAACCGGAGAAATAATTGGCATCTAATAGAAGAAACGAAAAATCTAGAATGAAAGATTAAGAACCCTTAGCTAATTCCAGATCACTCCAATATGGTGCATTATTGTTATATTGATGACCTAATCCATTAATAAAAGAGCAATTTTCACATATAGTAAACATAAAAATTATATTTTTATATTTGCTATGGAACTTTTGATTTGTATAATTCGCTAAATACATCTAATTTTATACAAATTGTTCAGTTTTATATAGGAGGAAAATATATGTATTTGTATTTGTATATAAACTTTTCTCTCACTTTATACAAATGGATTTTATACATTTTATACCGAAATGTATAAAATGACTAATTGTATACTGAAAATGGTTAATTGTATACCGAATCAGATGTCAAAAAAATAAGATGTTTGTTGCGAATTACAAATAAAATAAACTATGACTATAATATTTAATTTGAATTAATAATTTACTATTTCATACAAATTTTCCAAAATAAAATTATAAAATTTAACTTTCTTCTTCAATGCTTCAATTTCTTTCTTATATAAATTTAGAATACTTTATTGCAGTCATTTACAATTATGCACGTATCTCAAAATCAATTTCTTTCTTATATAAATTTAGAATACTTTATTGCATACATTTACAATTATACACGTATCTCAAAATCACTAGAGAATATGATGTTGTGAACGATGCTGCTCCTTTAAAATCAGAGATTTCAAATATAAATCTTAAGTATGAAAATTTCTTAATATGAAGCACTATTCCTTTAATAGGGTACTATTCAACGCGAATTTGAATTAATACTTCAATAGCGGGCACTCGATAGAAACCAAAAAAGAATTAAAAAAATAAATACACGTACCTCAATTTTTTAAAAAAAAAATCAACAGTTCCACCACAAAAAGTTAGTGATTAACCTGAGCAATAATTGCCATTTTAAAACAAATTAATTAATTCTTTAATAACAGATTAAAAAAATAGTTAAAAGCCCTAGTTCCAGATCATTCCACGGTGCATAATTGCTCCGACCGAAAGCAATAACAAGGGGGAGGGGGTGGGGTGGGGTGGGTAAGGGGGTGGGGTATACAGTACTCCCATCTTTTATGTCTTTATCAAACAGAACCTATATGACGTGGCTCATTGTCGTCATTTCCACGTGTCATCACCACATCAAATTGGAGGTGAATTCTTAGCTGTCAATGCAGGCCTTTCGACCTCTACGGGACCGCTCGCCCACAAATTTTGGTTTGAATCTTATTACATTATGGTCCAAATATTAACCGGTTACCTGCTTTACCCGGAACCTAATCCCTCATGCAATTTACAAATTTTACAATATAAATCCATGCAAAATTATCCATAATTTCATCACTCCCCAACTTGCCCCTTAATAGTAACACTAGAGAAATTTTCCAATTGTTAATTTTCTGGTGAAAATGCCGATCAACCAAATTACTATTGGAAGCCATGAGGAACTCCGCCATCCAGGGGCGCTTAAAGCGGCCTTGGCGGAGTTCATCAGTACTCTGATCTTCGTATTCGCAGGTCAGGGTTCTGGTATGGCTTTCAATAAGCTTACCGACGGTGTCGCTACTCCCGCTGGCCTTATCTCCGCCTCCATAGCGCACGCCTTCGGGTTGTTCGTGGCCGTCTCCGTCGGTGCTAACATCTCCGGCGGCCACGTCAACCCGGCTGTTACCTTCGGTGCTTTTGTTGGTGGAAACATCACTTTGTTCCGTGGGATTTTGTACATCATTGCACAGTTGCTTGGATCCACTGCTGCTTGCGCTCTTCTTGAATTCGCCACTGGTGGCATGGTAAGCATATATTCGACGTTTCAATTTATTTGGTCTTATTTTAATTTGACACGAAAAAAATCTTATAATTTCTAATTTTAAGTGTGGGTATCAATTTTTTTTTTAATACTACAGTTGAATTTTTGAGTTGTTATACTTTTGTAATATGCTAAAAAACAGGTAACAAGACTGACCTTTTTGAGTGTCCAAATAATGTACATATCTCACAATATATTCAGTTGTATTATTATTGGATTTAATTAATTTCGTACGACTTTAGGCTTGACATTTAATTATTTTTGACTCACATATTTAGCATCAATAGGGACTGTATAGTCATTTACTCTACATGTGTGACAGTGTGAAGTACAACCACAACATACCATGTGTAACAATGTGATATGTACTCGCAGATCTTCTAGGAAGTATATCCATTCGTTCGACCTTTCTGAAAAAGTAGTGAAGAAAAATAATACACGTGGCTATTTTTTAGTGTCAATAGGGAGAGTATGGTCATTTACTTTCTAATGCTGACTTGTGTCAGATCTAAAAAGTATACATATATTATTATTTTTGCTTTTTATTTTATCTTAAAACGGATAATGAACGGTAGAATTTTGAAGTATGAGGTTGTTATGGAATGACAACAAAGTTGGGTTTAAGTTATTTTGGCTTTTGTTAGAAAATGTTTTACTTTTTAATGAGAATTTTTTTTAGTAAACTTAGATTTAGTGGGGCTTTAACGTGGATTTAAGTAAACTTAGATTTAGTGGGGCTTTAACGTGGATTTAACACCAAAAAAATTGACCAAAAAAACCTTTTATACCATAAAATGAAATATTATGACCTTTTAAAAAAATTACTCCTGTATTACTATATGGAGTAATTTTTTTTTCCATGAAAAATTTGCCTAGCTTGTAAAACAAAAACTAATACTGTTATGAACTAGTGGAATTGGTAGAATAAATTAAACTATACATTTATACCATTAAAATTAAGTATATCTTAAATAGAGAAATGACAGTTTTAAAGTTTTGGCTTGTGCCAAAAGTCTTTTATCTTTGAGAAGGTTCTAGTCATTGTTTGTTGTGACACACATCAGATTATTTTATAATGCATAAATTCGAAACTCATAATTGATTGGTTAATTATTTTATAATGCATAAATTTGAAACTCATAATTGATTGGTTAAAAATCTTTTTATATCTCTTTTGAAAGGGACTTATTTTGTCCTCTCATTATGTAAGATAGTAATATGATGGTGACTTTATTTAAAGCAATTAATCTAGCATACTATTTATGAAAGCCAATTTAATTACTCCACCTAACATTATCATGTCCGTTAGTTAGCTTTGAATATTTTTTTAAAAATATTCCTATGTTACACATTTCTTAATATTTGTACGATACTAATAATTGTAATGGTTAAAAATCTACGCAGAGCACTGGATCATTTGCATTGTCAGCTGGTGTATCAGTATGGAACGCATTTGTATTCGAGATAGTGATGACGTTCGGTCTCGTTTACACTGTTTACGCAACTGCAGTTGACCCAAAGAAGGGAGATTTGGGAGTGATTGCACCAATTGCAATTGGTTTCATTGTTGGTGCTAACATTCTAGCTGGTGGAGCCTTTACTGGAGCTTCAATGAACCCAGCTGTGTCATTTGGCCCATCTTTGATTAGCTGGACCTGGACTCACCAATGGGTTTACTGGGCTGGACCACTTATTGGTGGTGGGCTTGCTGGATTTATCTATGAATTCATCTTCATTAGCCACACTCATGAGCAAATCCCAAGTGGAGATTTTTAAGTAATGTGACATTTTATCAACTTGTTGTTTAATTTTAATTTTCTCTTTGTAAACTTCTTTGTTTGTTTGTGTCTATGTTTAATGGGCACTGTTGAATTGTACTTTGTGTATTGGGACGGCTTTTGTTATTTATTTTCTTTATTTTGCTCGTGGTAAATAAGGTAATTTGAATTTTTCAAAATGTTGCACCTATTTTTATTGTCTTGATTTTAACGTTTTTATACAACAGATATATAATTGCAAACGTAAAAAAGCTACTAATATAAACGCAAGGATATAGCCTAATAATTAATAATATGTACGTAATTCATTTCTTAGCAATATGTTTGGAGAAAATGTCAATGATCACTCTAAAGTGGGTTTATACTTTATACGATGCGTTAGTTAGAAAAACATAGGGTCCTATTAAATTATGTCTATTATCTTGGCATCAAGAAAGTGTCAATGATTATCTTATATTAAAAGTGCCTTTATGGAATATTACCTTATTTATAGAGAACATAAGGGACCCTCTTCTTAAATACTATGTTTATCTAAATTTTTAGTTTCGCACCTCGAATTTGATACTGATTAATATTTTATTAATTTAGATTCATGTCACGTAAAATTTGAAAAAAAAGAATCAATATTTTATAGTATATTGCATTATTATCTTGATTATAAGTTATAAGTGATCTAATTATATAAATAATTTATATACATCAGTCAAATAACTTAAAACTCTTACTAATATTTTAGGTCATCATATGATGATCATTGTACACTTTGACAGTTTGACTAGTCACAAAAATAACCGTGCCATTTTTGACGAATTATTGCCCATAGAGACCCTAGTAAACAAAGATTCTCTCTCTAGTACAATAATTGTCAATGCCACTATGTAATTAGTCATTTGTACGTGATAGCACAAAGTTTAACTAACTTAATTACGTAAAATATATCTTTAACTCTAGTATATTAAAATTATTATATTTTCAAATAATTTGTTCTCCTATAGTTTGTGTCATGTAAGAAGTATTTCTTTATTGAATTATTAAATATTCGCATCAACTAGGGTTATAGGCAAAGGTTAGGTTATCCTCTTCTTATAATGAGCTCGTCTTAACTGAATATTTTTGATATAAAACATAATTATATATGATATCATAAGCAAATATAGTTTTTGATTTCGGATTCATCATAATTGTGTATTCTCAATGATGGAAATAATCATGCACATGTAAAGATTTTACTAGAACTTTAAAATATATTAAGTTTGAATTCATAATTTAAAAAAATATATTTTGGTATTATAAAAATCTTAAATAAGTTGTTTAGTAGTACATTTGAGGCAAAGTTAACAGCTGGTATTATATATAGTACTAATACAAATAATTTGTCTTTTTAGGTTTTTTGTCACTCTTACATGTGATATGTTTTTTATTTATTTTTTCAGGTATACTTTTCTGGACCACTTATAAATAGCCACATTCATTTTCGGATATTTTAAAAAGCTGCTTTGTTTTTATCCCATACTAAACTTAAATAAATAGTTAAATAAATAGCATTTCTGTACACCTTTTCTTTAATTCTACTCTCATTTTCCCCCCTTTTAAGCGTGGTATAACTTTGTCTTTATTGTTGTACTTTCGTCTTTCTTTTCCCGTTGGTGCGAGCGTGAAATGAAAATAGGAACTAAAGAGGTTGTTGTGATCATTCTTAATTAAACATTTGTACACGTTTGATCATGTTTCATTGTAAAAAAAAATCAAAATGGAAAAAGAATGTCCATCTTTAATAGGAAACTTTCATCTCTCGAAGCTAACTTTTTAATGCAAATTCAAATTAATCAAATCCCAAAACTGATACCAGACACCAAATACATAATAGGATATCCAAAAAAAGACCACAAAATCAGTAAAATCTATAAGGGGCCTACTTGAAGTACGTAGTGGAACATGATGGACAAGTGGGTAGGGGTAGCTCAAAGTTCATGCTTGAAAATCATATTGTCATTTACTACTTCACATGGAGTAGGGCAGCTTTTATATTTTTAACTTCAAAGATAAAAACACCCTTTTGAATCGTACAAAATGTCTATTTGAATTTCCTCTCTCGTCCGTCACTAACATAAAGTATGGGGTTCGAGTCCTGATACCGAGTCATCTTTGTTACGAAATATATTATTTTTGATGTGAAAATTTTCAGCGCAAATAATTTAGTCGCACTCCAATGTGAGTATCAGGATATCGAGTGGATTTTTTTTTAAAAAAACATTTTTTTTGCCATACCAAACACACTCGTATTCACACATTCATTTCCTTTGGCAATTTATCATCAATATCAATGTAATGTTCTAAAATATTCAAACAAGCCATTACATCTTTAGAAACGCTTAGAATAAATTTGATGTTATAAGAAGCTGTAAATTTAGCTTTAGCTGTACTATTTTGTCCTATTGTTGACGATATGATATGTATAATTCAGAAAAACATGTTTTAAATTTTGTGTCCAAAACAAATTGTATCTAGTATGTGTAGTTTGGTAGAGGCTATCCTACCAGGCTACCACATATATGGGGCTTAAATAGTGGACTTGTATAGAAATTGAATTGGATCATTGCATAATGAGTAGATGGGCTGTGAAAGTGTAGAAAAACAAATGGGCCGTTAAAAGGATTCTGCTGGTGTTCTGTCCAACCCACGAGAACACTTCTTCAATTGTTTAGTTATGAAGAATTTTCATAAGTAGCTAAAGTTTGGACTATAATTATGAGTAAGGCTTATAGTTTGTCTAATTACAATTCATAGTAATGATTTTCGAGTGGAGAGAAGCAAGAAAGATCGAGAGAGAGAAAGAGAGTGAGGAGAGAGACGAGTGAAAGTTTAGAAAGAGAGAGGACAAATTGTAGATACAATCTGTATATTGATACAACCTGTATTTGTGCGTTAGTTTATTGAAAATAATGCTGACCCCCTCATATATTTTGTTTTTGCCATAATGCTATATTTTGGAAAATATCAAGTTGGGATGATTAAGCAAGTTCTATAACGATTGAGAAATGATATGGGATGATTAAGCCGCAGTCCGATTAAATGAATGTGGCAATGCAATAAGCGAGCGATTTTTTCTAGCTTTTTTGGGTTGCAACTCCAAAGTAAGATAAAATTACGTTTCCTACTTGAAGATCTTACCTGAAGTTATCACTAATCGAATAAATTACCTTCTAAAAGTATAATTTATTTATTTTTCTAATATGCTTTTATTAAATTGTTATTTACCCACGTAACCAGTGGATTATTAAAGAACTAGGTTAAACACGAAAATGAATATGGTGTAAATTAAAAATAAGATAAAATTACGTTTCCTACTTTCATTTATCAATAACTCCATTCCAATACAATAATTTATTAAAAAACCTGTCATCCATTATATCTTATTAGAGTATAATAATAGTGTATAACAATTAACAAGGCTGCATCAGCATCAACCAGCTTTGCGTTTATAAATTAGTTTTGTGAAATTATGTAGTTAAATATTATACTTTTATTTATTTGTGTCCTTTCTCTCATAAGACACGTCAAAGAGACTTTATTTTCATATTCATTAATTTGCACAGAAGACTAGTCTATATAACCAGCGCAAGATGCTCCTTTGATTGAGTTTTGATTATATCCATATGTTGGGTACTTATGTACTAGTCTTTATAACCAGCGCAAGATGCTCCATTGATTGTGTTAAGATCATGTATTTGTATTTGATAAATTAGTACATCTAGGACTTGAAGATTGTAAATCATTAGTCTTATTTTCCAGTTAGTTAGTTTGTTATTCTTTCTAGTTAGTTAGATTCACATTCTGTTAGTTAGCTCAACGTGTATAAATGTACAAAGATCAGCTCAATGAGTTTTCAGTTTTCATTTTGCACAAATTCAGTTTCACTTCTGGTTCTTCTCTGTCAAAGCACAGAGCTCCTCCCATGGAGTTCTTAGTCAATATTGATTAGGAAGTCACGATTTCTACATGGTATCAGAGCCGAGAGATTCTTCTTCCGCATTGATTCGTTTCTCTTCCGCATTGATTCAATTCTCCTCTCTTCGATTCTCGATTCTCGATTTGCGATCTAGCAATCGTCTTTCTCTCTAAATTCTCAATCTGATATTCCACGATTTGTGATCTCACTCTTTGTTTCTCATACATTTTCTTCTTGTTATCACTGGCTATTGATTCATGGCGATTGGTATAGATCAACCGACCTTGACTGCTGAGACTCAACAAACACAGATCCATCAT
Source organism: Solanum piurae (assembly GCA_029582685.1). Taxonomy (NCBI): domain Eukaryota; kingdom Viridiplantae; phylum Streptophyta; class Magnoliopsida; order Solanales; family Solanaceae; genus Solanum; species Solanum piurae. Next base: position 35,104 of record JAJOOO010003426.1, read on the forward strand.
GATTCCAATAATGCCCTGTATGTGCATCCTTCAGAGAATGCTGGGTCCTCAATCACTCCAGTCGTTTTCGATGGCACCGGATATCGATCATGGCGACGGGGAATTCTCAGAGCACTTTCTGTGAAGAACAAGACAGGTTTCATCAATGGCAAAATTGAGAAACCAACTCCTACTTCGCCTACGTATGATCAATGGGAACGCTGTGATAATATGGTAACCTCATGGATTCTTAATTCTCTGTCGAAGGATCTAGCTGACAGCCTACAATATGTAAACAATGCAAAGGAACTATGGGAGGAATTAGAAGATCGATATGATCAGGCAAATGGCGCGAAACTGTACCAAATTCAACAGGAACTTAGCAATCTTACTCAAGGTAACCTTGATGTCACAGGATATTACACTAACATCAAAAGGTTGTGGGAGGAATTGGCTACTTTGGATGTCACCACACAATGCACTTGCTCATGCACCTGTGGGGGTAAGAATAAACTGCACAAGGCAGAACAAGATCGACGCCTCATTCAGTTCTTAATGGGCTTAAATGAAGTTTACACAGTTGTTCGAGGAAGTATTTTGATGATGAATCCTCTGCCTACCATGGCTCAGACTTTCTCCATCCTAGTTCAGGAGGAAAAGCAAAGAGAAGTCAAGCCTCACTCTCGAGTTCATCTGGACTCTACTTCACTAAGTGTATCTGCAAGCAGCAGCTCAGGTTCCAGGCACTCTATTGCAGGCAACAACACTAGCACTTTCAGAACAAATTATACTCCAAATAGAGGAGGGGGCAAGGGTGTGTATAAACCAAATCCTACCAACAATTCATCCTCTAGTTACTATGCAGGTTCATCTAGTAATTCAGGAAATTCTTTCAGAACATATCCACCAAATCACAACAAGTCAAATCTGTTCTGTGACTATTGTAAGAAGTCAGGTCACATTGAGGAAAAATGTTATAGGCTACATGGATTCCCTCAGGATTTCAAGTTTACTAAAGGAAGAAACTCAGGATCAGCAGCAAATGTTCATGGAAGTTTAAGAAGTTCAATTTCTGAGAAGTATGAGGAACAAGAGAACAATTTGACTCACAGTCTTACACAGGACCAGTACAATCAGCTGCTCAATTTGTTGGGAAACATTCATGTTCATGGAGAAGCCACAAGTGATGGACACAGGGATTCTGCAGACAACCTTGCAAATGGACATGGAGCTGTGAACCTTGCAGGTATCCTAGCTTGTCATTCCTCTATAACTGAATCTGGTAAATTGTCTTGTAAATGTGTTGCATCACCTGTTGCCTCATGGATTATAGACTCAGGAGCCACAAACCATATGACATATAATAAAGCCTTGCTTACTAGAATCAGACCTCTAGCTTACCCATTCTTAGTTACACTACCTAATGGATATAAAGTGAAAGTGACAGAGATTGGTGATGCCTATCTAAATTCAACATTGACTCTGTATCAAGTGTTAGTTGTACCTAGCTTCAAATTCAATTTGATTTCTGTCCAGTGTTTAGCTTTACAACTCAAAGTTGTTATTAGTTTCACCAACTCATCGTGTCTTATGCAGGGCCCTTCTCTGAAGAGCCCTCTGGAGATTGGTAGTGCAAAAGATGGCCTCTACTTCACTTGTTCAAAATGTCCAAGCTGCAGCACTTCATCTGGTCTTTCTTCACTTGTTTCAACTCCACCTTTTTCTGTTTCACATCCTGTATCACATGATAAAATCCCTTCCCCTTGTACTCCTTTTGTAAGATCTTTTCATGAGAATAATAAAGACATTTGTTGGAATCCACAACAACCTGTTACAGATTTGTGTCATGCTGATTCTCATAAGTCATGTATGTCTCATGGAAATGTGGATCATTTGTGGCATGCAAGACTAGGCCATGTACCCTTTGGAAAAATGAGGGGTATCTCCACAATACCTTTCTCTTTTGCCCCAAAACAGCCTTTCACCTGTACTATTTGTCCAATGGCAAGACAGGCAAGACTTCCCTTTCCCACTAAAACAACAATACAATCCACAAAAATTTTTGAATTGCTTCACATTGATTTGTGGGGACCATATCACACACCAACACATACAAATCAAAAATATTTCCTCACTATGGTTGATGATTTTAGTAGATCAACATGGACTCAATTGCTCAGCTGCAAAAGTAATTCACTGCAAACCATTAAAGCTTTGATCTGTCTAATAGAAAACCAATTCAAAACCACAGTAAAGTCCATCAGAACTGACAATGGCCTGGAGTTTACAAATAAAGAAACCTCTGATTTTCTCCAAAATAAAGGAATTATCCATCAAAGAACCTGCCCCTATACACCACAGCAGAATGGTATTGTAGAAAGAAAACATAAGTATCTGCTTGAAACTGCCAAAGCATTGTTATATCACTCAAAACTTCCCTTACAGTATTAGGGGGAATGTGTTCTTACTGCAACATATTTGATCAATAGACTTCCTTCCACAACCTTGAACAACAAAACACCTTTTGAGATATTATACAACAAACAACCTACCTACTCACATCTCAGGTCATTTGGATGCCTGTGCTTTCCAACCACCCTAAAAACACACAAAGACAAATTTGAGCCAAGATCAACACCTCACATCTTTATTGGATATCCCTTCAACACAAAGGGTTACAAGGTCCTAGACTTGGAGTCTAAAAGGATACACATTTCTAGAGATGTCACATTTCATGAGAGTATTTTTCCTTTTGCTGATGTGTTTCCTGATTCTAGCTTTATTTCTGTCTTAAAAAATCTGAGAAATAATTTTACAATGTTGAACATGATGGAAAAGGGTATCACCAAGGAAGTCACTAACATTGATGATCCTGATCCTGTTACTTCACCTTTTGTACTTGATAATGTTACTGCAGATAACACTCAGACTCAAACCAATCCCAATTCACCAACAAACATACACACTGAACCAACAATTACCCAAACTGAAACACACAATGAACCAGCCCTTAGGAGATCAACTAGAACACACATTGTTCCAAGATATCTGAGTGAATACACTTACAAATTACCATAATCACAGTCTTTTCTTTCAACCTCAATTCCCCATATCAGTCATCATAATTCTAATCATATTTCCCTAACCTCTTTTTGCTTAGATAGTCAGCAGCTAATGCAACACATTTCTCATGATATTGAACCATTTTCTTATGATGAGGCATCTTTGGATCCTGCATGGCAAGCAGCCATGACATCAGAATTTAAAGCTTTATATGATAATCACACCTGGGATTTAGTACCACTGCCTGCAGGAAAGAAACCAGTAGGTTGCAGGTGGGTTTACAAGATCAAGCACAGAGCTGATGGCACAGTGGAAAGGTTTAAAGCCAGATTAGTTGTCAAAGGTTATACACAACAAGCAGGGGTTGATTATAATGAGACCTTCTCACATGTGGTGAAGATGACCACCGTGAGGACATTAATTGGTTTGGCTGTCAAGAAGGGCTGGGGTTTATATCAATTGGATGTTAACAATGCCTTTCTTCATGGTGATCTACATGAAGAGGTCTATATGGCACTTCCACAGGGTTTGCTGGTTGATGATAGAAGAATGGTGTGTAAGTTGAGAAAGTCTCTATATGGATTAAAACAGGCCAGCAGACAGTGGTATGAAAAATTAGCCACAACACTTTGCTCAAGAGGATATTCACACTCTGTCAGTGACTATTCTCTCTTCCATAGAAAAGTTGGAATGTCTGTAGTTTTTGTAGCAATATATGTAGATGACATTATTTTGACAGGAACAGATTTGACAGAAATTGAGTCTTTAAAGGCACATCTACATGCTCAGTTCAAGATAAAAGATTTAGGAAAGCTGCATTATTTTCTAGGCCTGGAAATTCTATACAAGGATAATGGTGTTTTGATTTCTCAGAAGAAGTTTGCTGCAGATTTAAACAAGGAATTTGATTGTTCAAACTACAGCACAGCATCATCACCACTTGATCCTTCTGTGAAGTTGAGCTCAAATGAAGGAACACTGCTTGCTGATCCAACTTATTACAGAAAATTGGTGGGTAAATTGAATTTTCTCACAAATACAAGAATGGACATCACATATAGTGTTCAACATCTTAGTCAATTTCTACAAGCACCTAGGGAACCACATCTTAAGGCAGCTTTTCATGTGTTGAGATACTTGAAGAATGACCTGAGCCAAGGCATTTTCATGACCAAACATGCAGACTGTACAATTACTGCCTATTGTGACTCAGACTGGGCAGCATGCTCTGATTCTAGGAAGTCTGTAAGTGGATATATAGTGTTCTTAGGGGACAGTCCTATTGGTTGGAAATCAAAGAAGTAGACAACAGTATCATTGTCATCAACAGAAGCAGAATATAGAGTAGTCAGGAAGGTAGTTGGAGAATTAGTTTGGTTGGAAAGATTATTGGGTGAGTTAACTGAGCCTTGCAGTTTGCCTATTTCAGTTTTTTGTGATAGCCAGGCAGCAATTCATATTGCAAAGAACCCAGTATTCCATGAACGCACCAAACACATTGAGGTTGACTGTCATTTTGTGAGAAACAAATTGCAAGAAGGGCTCATTGCTCTTCATCATGTCTCCACTACAGAACAAATGGCTGATATTCTAACCAAAGCTTTGAGTGGACCTAGTCATTCTAACATCTTGCGCAAGTTGTCAGTAACTACATCACTGCCAACTTGAGGGGGGGTGTTAAGATCATGTATTTGTATTTGATAAATTAGTACATCTAGGACTTGAAGATTGTAAATCATTAGTCTTATTTTTCAGTTAGTTAGTTTGTTATTCTTTCTAGTTAGTTAGATTCACATTCTGTTAGTTAGCTCAACGTGTATAAATGTACAAAGATCAGCTCAATGAGTTTTCAGTTTTCATTTTGCACAAATTCAGTTTCACTTCTGGTTCTTCTCTGTCAAAGCACAGAGCTCCTCCCATGGAGTTCTTAGTCAATATTGATTAGGAAGTCACGATTTCTACAAAAGGAAATAAGAATGAATATTCTAGAATGTGTCCAGAATATTCAAGATTGATAAATAAAGTTTAGTTTATTGATCTTTTGACTTCATGAAAAGAAAGTTCTGTTTTAATTCGTGCAAATTAAAATTTGTTTATAAATAAAGTTTAGTATCAGTGTTTGGAAGCTATATATTCTTTCAGTGACACTATTTTATTTATTTTTGTTTATTCGTTTATTATTAAAAATATTCCTTTAAATTTAATAATATCGGTAATAACATCTTTTGATAGCTCGTGAGTTTACAAATTTCTCTTTTTTTTCCTTAAATATATAATTAAGCCGCACGACATAAAATGAAATACAACGAATATAAATATCTTTGTCATTTTTATAAAGTAAATTTTATTTATTTTATTTGTATAATTTACACAAATCTCATAGTGGGAAGAGCTAATTACATTTTATTCTTACTCTTTTTCAAATTACAAAAATCCCTTAAAATTTAAGAATTTTGGATACAATACTCAAAATCTCGATACATCGCGTTTCGATTTCGGATACATCACTCAACGTATGATACATTGTGTCCCGATACATTACCTTTATTGATATTAGACATTGTTCCAATACAACGCTCAATGTCTCAATACATTGCGTCCCGATACATTACCTTTGCCGATACAAGACACACCTATCCTGATACGTCACGTAAGAGTTATGTATCTGAGAATATAAAAGAATATGAATTTTTGTAACTTTTTTAAATAATATTTTTTTTAGAAAATATAGTAAATAAGTTGTGTATTTAAATTTTTATTTTATTTTTTGTGGTGGGTGATGGGGTGGGGTGGGTTGGGGGTCATAACCTAAAGAGATTATTAGTAGTTGATTGACTTTGTAGAATTACAACTTATAAAAAGTTGTGGCTCTAAATGTTTTCTACTTACTTCTTGTTGTCCTCAAAAGGACTTCAACCAAACAATGCAGGTGAATGAAAAGTGGTCTATATTTTCATTCTAGAAGGTTGGTTTTTTATTAGAAGATTAGCCTAATGTTAATCGATTGATAAATTCGACCATAAGGGGTTTTATATTGGGAATCTAAACTATTAAAACAATATTTTCCCTTTTTAACCTCTATTTATTAACTATTAATAAATTATGAATAAGTTACAGAATTAACAAATCTATTAGAAAATTGAATTAATCAATTTTGCTTGAATTATTAGGTGGGTAAGATCGGTCAAATGGTCTTAGTTTGAAGAATGAATACTATTTGGGCAGATAAAGTGAAATGTTATAAATGAAGGGTATATTTGTTTTAATCGGCTGTGTTAAGTTAAATTGAATCAAATATAAGTAGTAATGAGGAAATTTCATAAATAGCAAGAAAAAATATAAAAAAATAAGTCTTCTTATAAGCTATAGTTTGTCTTATTACGCTTCATAGCTATAGTTTCGTTTGCTATGAGTATTTCCGTTTGTATATTTCGCATGCCAAATATACAAACTTGGTAAGTATATACAAAATTTGTATTTATATATTTAGGAAATTTTCAGAACTTATACAAATCAAATGTATCAACAAATCATGTACAAACAAAATAATTATATACAAATTCTAAATTTATACATATATGAATTTTTCATAACTTATACAAATCAAATGTATCAACTATCAACAAATTGTATATAAATAGGGTAAACATATACAAATTCTGGATTTATACAATTAGAAACTGAATCATAGAAATTCTGGACGTGGCCCATATAAATATGGTTATAGGTTAGTGGCGAAAACTTTTTTTTTCAAACTATAGCTATATTAAATAATTAACCAATATATATTTACTTAGTCGCATAATTTTCTCATTAATTTTGAGTAATTTAAAATGTAAACAATATATATTCTCTACATATTTTTAAAAAAATACTAAAAATATTTAATTGATTATCTATTATAAAAATGGTCAATAATGGATAAAAATAAATGACATGGGTAATAAGTAAAGTAAAATCTCACAAAATTAATATAGGTGGGACCATGAAATATTATTATGTTATATGTATTATTTAATCGATATATTAATATTTATTAATTAAAAGAGTATTTTGAGATTCAATGAAGGTTAATTTTGCTTACATAAAAATCATTGTATCTTACCAATTAATGTATCATGTTTATTAAATTTACATAGAAAAATAAATTTATTATACATAAAGTACGATGAATATTCAAAATCATGGTATTTTACTAAATTATGTATCATATATTCAATTTATATAAAAAATAATTTCATTACACTTAAAGTACAATGTATGTGTATGATTCATTATAATATATATTTTTGTTAAATGATTCATTGTAAAATAAATTCAAGAATTCAATGATTCATTGTAAAAATAAATTCATTACATAATGTTTATTTTTTTCTTAATAATTAAATATTATTCATTGAATCTTTATTAAAAATATTCAATGTATGATAGTGAGAGAATAAACTATATGAGAAACATAGGAAATTTCTTGAAACCATATCCAAAAAGTAGCTTCTCATTTAAAAGGTATCACAAAATCATTATGTTTGTACAAACGAGATCATTCCTCATGCACTAAAAAACATTTGCAGTAGTGGCAACACTAGAATTTTTGGATGCAATAAGAAAAGTTAGAGATGTGTTTCAACTAAATTTATATTTTAACAAAAAAACACAATATAATCATCTTTCACTAAATTGTCTTAGATATATTTATACTTTTAAAGAATTATTAATTTATAATAGAGAAAAAACATAAATTCACCTCCGAACTTGTCTCGAAAAGTCAGTTACACGCTTAAACTAATATAGTGACCTATTACACACCTCTGCTACTAAATAGTGAATTTTTTTTACCCCTTAAGACATGTAGCACTACTCTCACAATGGGAGGTGTATCACACTTGCGCCACATCAATGCCATGTCACTGCCACATCAGATGCCATGTCAAATTTTGACTAAAATTCTCCATATCATTCAATTATTTTTTGTTCAATGAACACCACCATGAAACCACTAACATTGCCGCCATATTACTACCAAATATATATATTTCACCATGAAAATCAAAATAGTCACCATAAATTTCACCACCTACGATCAAATCCACCATCGAAATCATACTATCACCATTATCCCCACAAAAATTAGAAAGATCCCCAACAAAATTTGACACTCGTAAACAAACTCATCACCAAAATTACATCATCACCATCAAAAGGTACAAACCCACCACCAAATATCACTACCACCATTGTCAATATCGATTTTTTCTTCTCCACCACCTCCAATTCTCATTTCTTTGTCACCCCATGCCAACAAATACATCATTATATTTTATTTTTTAAACTTAATCATCAATTTTATCAACCACCAACAAAGCCGAAGAGAAAAATCAAATATAATGAAAATGGTGAAATCGAATGAGCATTAAAATAGGATATGATGGGGGGAGGGGGGGGGGGAAGAATTTTGGTGGAGGTATAGTGGGGTGGATGAAAATTGGGTATGAAAACATGATGAAAAAAAAAGAAAAAAGAAAAAGAAGAAGATGGTTGCCTACCAAGATGAAGAAGAAGAGGCGTTGGGTGGGGTAGTGTGATAGTAAAAAGAAGATTTTAATTTATTTTTTTACTTTATTTACTGTCAAACGCGTTTTTTTATTTTAATTTTTTAATTTTTTGCCACGTCAGTTTTAGGGGGGGGGGAATCATTTTTAAATAGTAAAGGTGTGTAATAGGTCATCATGATAATTTAAGCGTGTAACTGACTTTTTGAGACAAGTACAAAAGTGAATTTATGCCTTTTCCCTTTATAATATTAAGAGAAAATGGTCCAAAACCCCTCCAACCTATATCCAAAATCCCAACTACACGCTCCAACTTTACGGGTGTCTTATCACCTCCCTGGACTATTTAAAAATAAAATAAATAACTCCTGAAATGTTGAGTTGACACAGAGAGTGCATTCACTCTCTTTGAGAGAGTGAACTGACTATTTTTTCTTTTTTATTTTCTTTTTAATATTTTTTTCTCTTTCTTTTTTCATTGTTTTCTTTCTCTTTCTTATTAGCTAAACTATTTTTCTGATCTAAATTTTGCCATGGTCGGAGTTTAAAGATTTTTCGGTAACCTTTTTGGAATTCAACTCCTAATTAATTCTTAATCTTTGTAAATAATTAATTTGTAATCTAAATCAATTCATCAAACTTTTTCTTTTTGTGTCTTTATATAACAATGCTCTTAACTTTTTGAAGAAAAGTATTTCTTTTACAGTTGAATATAAATTCAACTACTTTATATACTAAAGAGGGTTTAGATTAAATTTATTTGTTATAGAAGACTAAACTTTGTATTCAATTCATTGACAAGACAACAAATATATTTTGGGTTAAAACTTTGAGCAGGTGAAGAAAGTGAAAGAGTTAATGATGAAGACATGAAAGGTGATAAAGACGAAAATAAAATCCAGCGCCGCATTCATCTTTCTTAAACTCCTCAAAAATTATTTGGCTTCTAGATCTCTATTCAACAAAAAAAATAAAAAATCTCCAAAGTTGGATTCAAATCCCTCAATATTATTTTAAATCGAAACTTTCAAAAAGAATTAAGGTTGAAAAATAATTGAGGAAGAAAGGATAAAGAAGAAGGAGAAAAAATAATTAAAAAGGATTAATTGGTGAAAAACACGTGTCAAGTGCGTGCGTTTCACCACAAGACACATGAATGATTATGACATTTTAAGGAGTTATTTATTTCATTTTTAAATAGTCTAGGGGGTGATAGGACACCCGTAAAATTGGATTGTGTAGTTGAAATTTCGGGTATAGTTTAGAAATTTTTTAGACCATTTTTTATGATATTAATGATACTATATATTTATATAAGGATCTTTTAAAAATATATTATCTTTTTATGTCATCAAAATGAGCATTTTCCATTAGTCCAAGTCGAGACAGTAAGAAAATATTATGTTAGAAAATTAAGTCTATCAAAATCATAAATTGAGTGTGGGTGTTTCAAAGAAGCTAAAAACAACTCAAGGAGCTCTTTGTTTGTAATTTAGAAAAGAGTTAAAAAGGAAATATTATGTTAGAAAATTAAGTCTATCAAAATCATAAATTGAGTGTGGGTGTTTCAAAGAAGCTAAAAACAACTGAAGGAGCTCTTTGTTTGTAATTTAGAAAAGAGTAAAAAAGGATATGAAGGGCGGCGAGGAATCAAGCATGAACAGTAATGGCAAAAACGAAGTGAAGAAGATGACAAAACCCGCTTTCAGACCCGCAAAAGATGACACAAAGCCACTTCTTCAAGACCCAGTAAGCGTTAACTTCTCCATTTCATTCTCTGTTAACTTCCTTCTCAATTAACCATCTTTACTTTGTTTCTTTATCTTTGTAGATACTCAGATCAGACCCAATTGAGACTGAGGAAGCTCTCTTGCGGTTGCCTCCTTTTCCTATTTCTAAACCCAAATCTCAAACCCAGTGAATCTTTATTTAATTTTGTATCTGATATGACTCAATTTATTTGGGCAGAAATTGTGTTTCTATGTAATTTGAGTGTTCTGCAAAACCCCTTTTTACCCAATGTAGAACAACTGTATATTCTCTGCACAAAATATTACTAGTCCTTTGATTTCTCTGACTATCCTTTGTTATCGTGTTGTTTTGTTACTATCTTCGATTTTTGTTATCATCTGATATTTCAATTAGTTTGAAAGAAGCAAAGTGTGACATCTAGGAAGGACCTAGGTCTGTGAACAGGTAAGTCGTATAGCTTCTTCATCTAGTGTTCGTCCCCTACGAACTATTTATTTGATATAATAATAATTATTTTTCGTAAATTATGTGTTTGAATTTTGGATGTATAATTGCCATTGCATATTTGCATTCATGACATATTTCTTCTAATGGTGTTCATTAAAGTGAAATTAAATGTTGATTTGTATTTCTTGTACTTTTGTTAAGTCTTTTTCTGGGATTGCACTGTTTTTCCTTGAGCTGAGGATCTATCGGAAACCATCTATAACTCTGAGTTAAGGTTAAGTTTGCTAACGCTCTACCCTCCCAAACCCCATATTGTTGTTGTATAGAATGAGATACCAAATGATGAAACAATCAATGTTGATGCGAGACTATTTATTCAATTCTCTAGTGTGACTCTACAATAAATAATATAAAAGCTTACCAATGTATTACTACTTTCAAGTAAATGAACATTTAATTTTTGCATTATCTAAAAGAAAAAGAAATCTGGGGAGACAATTTTTTCGTAGAATGTACTGTGTGACTGTTATAAGTTGCTGGATTATGTCTACCGAACTTCTTTGCGCCTTTGAGGAGTCATGGAGATGATGGGAACTGAGTTTAATAAGACACCGACTTTAGTAAGTGACAACTATCTATCATCTACCTCTTTTCTGTCCTTATTCATTCCTTGCATTTCAATGGATGGTGGTTCCGTGGTAGGTTGGTATTGAAAGATTTTCTCAAGTTCTACTAAGTGATAAGGTTGTTAGCTTCTTTATTATTTTCACTTAGTTGGAAAATGTGAACCTTTGCTCTCCTTTTGACATTCCAGCAACTGTATCCCAAGAATGAGTCGTTACTAAATTCGTGTTTATGTTATCATCACAGAGGAACCAAAACCTCAAACAGCTTTTGTCAAATATAAATCGTTGAATGTGGTTAAAGATACCATCAATTCTCTTCCACATGTTTTCTAGTTGGAGGTATAATACAGTTTTCCAACTTTATTAACACGATTTCTTGTTATCTATCTGATGTTTTTGGTTTCCAGTCTGCCCTGATATGCAAATAATTTATCCATAGTTTCTTGTTCTTAGATTGTATTGTTTTTGTTACTATCTACTGTTTTTATTATTATTTGATTTTTCTTCTACTTCTGTTACTTTTTTTGGGCTGCTTTGCAATGCTTTTTTTTGAGCTTCTATTGCAAACAGTGTTGTAATATTGCTCGGGTAGTTTCTTGTCCTTCAATTTTCTGACTTCTGTTGGTTCTTGTACCTCGATTATCATATTGTTTTGTTACTGTCTATTGTTTTTGTTATTATGTGATTTTTCTTGTATTTTCTTTCTTATTTTTCTGGACTGCTTTACACTGTTTTTTCTTGAGCCGAGGGTATATCGGAAACTGACTCTACCTTTGAGGTAGGGATAGGTCTGCATACACTTTACTCTCCCCATACCCCATACCCCATGTTGTATGTTATTGTATAGAATGAGATACCAAATGATGAATCAATCAACGTTGAAGTCAGACCTATTAGTTTCAAGTAAATGGGCATGTTCAAATGATACTTTAGGAAATTAGAATGCCTTGAAGAGTCAGACAAGAAGAGTAAACCTCTAAAATTTGCTAGTTATATTGGCATATAAGAAGTGAGATTGAGGAGGTTACTTTAATTCCAAACGTCATGTTGCCTCACCGATAATCAACAACTCTTTGGAATGATGATAAGACCGAAAAGGCAACAAGTTTTAGCTTACAGAGTTTTGTGGGTATCCTAATGCTGAATGTATAATATATCCCGGACATTTTCTTACTTTTAAATCTCATAGCTGAAAAGGATATTATTAATTAATGATAAAGTGATTAGAGTAGACATTTAAAAATCTATCCCAGAAGGAATTTAATGTTGAGCTTTTCTATTTGACATGTAATGCTTCTTTTAGCATGTGATTATGTTTAATACCAAATAGTTATGGAACATTCTTCTATGTGAAAGTTGTTTCTGCATAGTTAATATCTCCATCTGTGAAGTTTTACAGCGAATGATTTTTGAGCTTTAAGCTAGCATAGTGGTCTAATTCTTGTTTTAAGAGTGAAAGGATTTTCTGCAGCTGAGAAATAGATTGATCTTTGTAATTTACTGTATGTATTTTTTTCAGCACCTCCTTGGCACTTTGTTAATGAAATTAATTTTGCATTACCTAAAAGAAAAAGAAATGCGGGGATACAAATTTTTGTTAGAATGTACTGTGACTAAGTCTAAGTTGCTGTATTTTGTCTTCCAAACTTCTTTGCGCCTTTGAGGAGTCGATGGAGGATGATGGAAACTGAGTTTAATAAGATTGACTTTAGTAAGTGATAGCTATCTGTCCTTTTGCATTTCCATGGTTTGTGGTTTCGTGGTAGGTTGGTATTGAGCGATTTTCTCAAGTTCTCTGTTCTACTAGGTGTTAAGGTTGTTAGCTTCTTTATTATTTTCTCTTAGTTGAAAAATGTGAACCTTTGCTCTCCTTTTGACACTCTAGCAATTGTACCCAAGGATGAGTCACTGAGTCTTTACTAAATTCGGGTTTATGTTATCATCACAGAGGAACCAAACCCCTCAAACAGTTTTAGCAAAATATATATCGTTGAGTGTGGTTAAAGATAACATCAATTCTCTTCCACATGTTTTCTTGTTAGAGGTATAATACAGTTTCAACTTTATTAACAAGATTTCTTGATATCTAACTGAAGTTTTTTGCTTTTTCAGTCTGCCCTGATATACACATCATTTATGCCCTTAAATGCATTGCATTTTTGTTAATCTTTTTGTGTGTGCGCATTCTATAAAGATCAGTGTATTATAATTTTATGGGTCTAAAAATTATTTGACAAAGGACCTGAGGTAACAATCGTTTGTATTATCTTTGGCTTGAAGTGGCAATAGAAGAAATCCGAGTTGTTTCTCTTCATGAAAATAAACTATTAATAATATAGGGCTTCTACATGTTAACCTGAAGTTATGATAACTCGTTGTGCCTGTAGTTTCATGTCTGTATAATAATAAAACATACATGAACTTTCTCTTGTTTTTTTGTAAATAGATATGCCTTTTCTTTCTATAAATTGCCAAGTTTTCCATTCAGAATCTGGAAAAGAACCATTGCTTAATTGAAATTTTAAAAACAAATAGAGTTTTAAGAGTAAGACGTTTCAACTTTAGCATCAATAACGGGTGAATTGATTAGTAGTGGTCTCTCCCGCGCTTGCCTCCTTTTCCTATTTGTAAACCCAAATCTCCATCCCAGTGAATTTTTCTTATCTTCTTATCAATTTTGTATCTAATATGACTCAATTTATTTGGGCGAAAATTGTGTTTCTATGAAATTTGAGTGTTCCGCAAAACCTTTTATAAACCCTTTTTTACCCAATGTAGAACAACTGTATATTCTCTGCACAAAATATTACTAGTCGTAGTATTGGTAGTTTCTTGTCCTTTGATTTCTCTGACTATTGTTGATTCCCTGTACCTTCGTTATCGTATTGTTCTGTTACTTTCTTCGATTTTTGTTATCATCTGATTTCAATTAGTTTGAAAGAAGCAAAGTGTGACATCTAGTAAGGACCTAGGCCTGTGAACAGATAAGTCGTATAGCTTCTTCATCTAGTGTTCGTCCCTAGGAAATTTGTTCTTTTTGACTAACTATTTATTTGTTGTAATAATAATTATTTTCCGTAAATTATGTGTTTGCATATTGGATATAATATTGTCATTGCAATCATGACATATTTCTACCAATGGTGTTCATGTAAAGTGAAATTAAATGTTGATCTGTATTTCTTATACTGGTGTTAAATCTATTTCTGGGATTCTTTGCACTGTTTTTCCTTGAGCTGACGGTCTATTGAGAACTATTTATAACTCTGTCTGAGTTAGGGTAAGTTTCCTGACACTCTACCCTCTTAAACTCCATATTGTGGGACTACACTAGGTATATTGTTATTGTGTAGAATGAAATATTTGTTTGATTCTCTAGTGTCTCTACAATCAATTGAAGTGAGACTATTTGTTTGATTCTCTAGTGTGACTCTACAATAAATAATAAGAGCTTACCAATGTATTACTACTTTCAAGTAAAAGGGCATATTCTTCTATGTAAAAGTTGTGCATAGTTTGAATGTGCAAATAATTTATGCCCTTAAATGCATAGCATTGTCGTTAATCTTTTTGTGTGTGTGCATTCTGTAAAACAATATGAGAGATTTATAGCCCAGAGATGCTATTCTTTCTTCTTTTTTTGATGATGGCCAGAATTTGCAGTTCTCTCTATAAAGATCAGTGTATTGTGATTTTATGGGTACTTTAAAACTTATTTGACAAAGGAAATGAGAGTTCAGAGCCAAAAGAGCAACTTTTTTCTTTCAAAAAACTAAAACGGCACATCAAAAAAAAATTAAACAAAAGGGCAAAATCGCTCTGTCAGGAGCGATTTTTTTCTGACAAAAGTTGACGTCGTCCGTTAAAAAAAATAAAAATCGCTGTCTTAGCAGTGATTTTCTCAAAAAAAATAATCTTTTTTTCTTCAAAATTGATGCTATAGCAGCTATTTTGGTTAACAATAGGCATGAATAGGCATTTTTATATTATTAATAATTAACAATAGGCATGAATAGGCATGACAATAATAGAACTAGGCACGAAAAACGCTGCCCCTGCAGCGATGTGTAAAGAAAAAAAAAATTGACTTTAAATTGCTGTTACAGCAGCAATTTTTATTTTGAAAAAAAAGAAAAAAAGTTTTTGGACAAAATTGCTGCTAGGGCAGCGATTTTTAGTCATTGTGTCAGAGGAAAATCGTTTCGTCATGAGCGATTTTGTCCTTTTGGTTTTAAAAAAATTGGATGTACCCTATTGGAATTTTTGACAATTTTTTTTGTCGTTTTGGCTCCGGACTCAAGGAAATGAGGTGACAACCGTTTGTACCATCCTTGGCTTGAAGTGACAGTAGAGGAAATCAAAGTTGTTTCTCGTCATGAAAATAAACTATTAAATGAAATAGGGGTTCTACATGTTAACCTGAAAGTACGATAATTCATTGTACCTCTAGTTTCATATCGGTATAATAACATACATAAGCTTCCTCTCCTTTTTTTTCTGTAATAGATATGCCTTTTCTTTCTATGAATTGCTAAGTTTTCCATACAGAATCTGGAAAAGAAAGAACCATTGCTTAATTGAAATTTGAAATACAGAAAAATGAATAGGTTCTGCTTCTTTGAATATGTTCATAAACAACAATAGCGTGCTTATGTGGTACTTCTACCTTCTCAATTATAATTTTCTCTTTGAATTTGAGTCGGGGCTTAAATGTTTATATCAAGTCTCGAAGGTTTTTCTTTGTTGGGGTTGGAATGTTGGTACTTTTCTATCCTTTTGTTTAGTTTTGATCGACGATATTATCAATTGATCTCCAAACTCTCTTGGATTGGTAGATATGGAAGGTGAAGTGGAATTGTAATTTCCAGTTTGGTAGTTAAATATCTGAGTTTTTAGTTACTATTGATATTCAAAGTAACAGATTGTGGCATTGAAGTTTCAATTTTAAAATGTGAATTATTTTTTATAGGATTGGAACATCTGTGCAACTTAAAGCCTTTTAGGAGTGAGTTCTGTACAAAGGAAATGTTTCCTACGAGAATAACATAATTTATTACTTATTTTTTCGTGTTCGGTACATAAACAAAAAAATATTGTCCTAAAAACATGTGTATGTAATCTAAATAAATACTATGAGAGGTGGGGTAGCAATAGGGGTAGTGAGGATGGGAACTATTTGGGTGAATTGAAGATGAAGCGTGTTAGAAGATTAAGAGGACA